>MU223431.1:3084132-3119361 GCA_018584345.1 Thuja plicata | reverse complement strand
GCGATAAGTTACAAACTTATCGGCGCGATAAGTTGGCGCGAAAGTTATGTAACTTATCGCAAGGCAGAACTTATCGCGATAAGTTCACTTATCGCCGATAAGTCTGCCAGAAGTTGATCTATGGTACTACTAATAGATTATGGTAAAGCAACAATAAATTGTGAAATAACACTTCAATATAGCAACTAATTCAAATAAATGAAATCAACAGTGTTTCCAAAAAATTTCAAAGTGGAGCACTTCTCTAAACTTGAAAATCCAAACTTGTAAGTTTGACAAAGCATAATCAATGATAATAAAATTTGAACTTCAAATTCTGTTATTAAAAAAGGTAAATGTGTTGTAGAGTCCCCAAATTACTAGCTGAACGTTTTAGTTTCTGTCTTTCAGTAATTTGGTGTCGAAGGAGACTCGTCATTACCTATTTATGTTTCATGTCAAAACCAACAAACAGGTCACTTTTTTCTATTAAAACTAAAAGGATGGTAACTAATAAAATTCTTATCCAAATCAACCACCTATTTGATAAGAGAGAATAACCTTAGCTTGACCTAGTTGATAATCATATTGTTGTGATAATCATTGCAAACTCTGCGAGTACTCACAAGTTTGACTCCCGCGTTTTTATAGATGCAAAAAAACATAGGTAAAAATGTCGACGCGGGTAAAATGATTGTTAAAATGCATTTTTCACATGTTGATAGTACTATAAACCATGCATTTTCTCTATTGAGATGTCAATTTTTAATTTAATACATTTTGTAATTGAATTTTACAAAAAAACATGTTTCTTTTAGAGATTTTAATTTTTAATACTTTCTAAGTTGCCGAGTTTTTGCCAGGTTGAAAATTTTGGGCTTGCTGAGTACTCTCCAAGTCCAAGTCTGCAAACTACGGTTGTGATATTGATTTTGCAGCATTTATATCATAGTTCCAAGAATCGCCTAGACTTAGTGAGTCCCAAGGCAAGTGGCCTCAGACAAGTCTGCGAGATTCGGCGACCAGGTACTTGCTAAACTTGCCAAACCCACCGAGTTCCACAAGATAGACAGCCATTTTAGTCTTTTTTTTTTAAAAAACTTACAACCTTTCAATGCTTGTTTGGTTTATGACATGCCCATCTAGGATTTGGAAAAAAATATGAAAATGGTGTGCTACATGAAGGTCCCTGTAGTTTTTTAAGGTCTTCACTTGGGCTTGGTGGAAAGATCCCTTGACCCCGTTGGGGGAGCTGCCCACAAACCCCCACAAGAGGCGCTACCCCTCGACCCCTTTAGAGTCTTGCCCACAAAACCCCATCAAGCTATATGTCTAACCACAGAGTACGCCAATGATGAATCATGATCGTGAAATATACAAAATACATCTCTTGTTTGCAAATCTCTGCATCCTTGTAGTCAAAGCCACCATCAAGGATTATCTTGGTTCATACATTGAACAACTCGTTTAGTATACAAGGACTGCCATAGGAAAAGTTGGCATACTAGAGTCATTATACAGTTGAATTCAAGTTATGTCATAGTTGGCAAGAAATGTCATTTCCATAATGCAAAAATGTAGCAAATACGCCTTATTCAGACAACTCATAGATCAATCCCATCTATTAGTATCCTAAAAAAGGTCAAACTAAAACATAACCATTTATCTTTTTATTTAACCTTTCCTCTTTGTTAATGAACTTGACGAAAAAGCATGCACTCTTAAAGGCTTCAAGAAAACTTTACTACTAAATCCCTGATTTGAATATACACACTAATCACTAAGACACAAGCAAATATCATGGTACAACATCATCCAAGGCCTATCTTGGACATCAATGCAAGCCTTGTCATGATGTTGGGATGAGCAATATAGGTTCCTCTGAGCCATAGACTTATATAATTATATTTTGAGTTTTGATATTTGTTTTCATACCAAGGATTTCATAATCCGTAAGATTTGTATACACTTGACTATTTATACTTTTAAATGTATACATCTACCAATGTTGTTTCCTTCAGCTAAAAATTAAAATTCATTTTTATACTCATGTGATTGATGGATACTTGTGTATATGGTCAAAGTAGCTTCTATTTGATCAGTTTATCATGTCTATAAAGTTTATTCATTAAAGGGTGCATGAAATAAGTTTTGAATCCTTAAAAATCTCTATATTTCAAGGTTTTTTGTATTAGCCAAATCTAGGTGCCAAGTCTGAGTCCGAGTCAAAAATCAGCTTGCCGAGTCCGAGGTGAGTCCAAGTCTTGTAACACTGAATTATATACCTTTGATCTTGTTCGTATTTATAAAGGCCCCAAAGCCCTGGGGTGAAGTACAAAGAAAAGAGAACATTTATTAACAATTACATAGAAACAGTTAAAAGATAGAATGATGACAAGGGAAAAACAACTGTATAAAGTGTATCATGGATTTGAGTAATTTCACTATATCAAATTTTCAAAAGCCATTTTGTCACTTAGCAAGCAGAAATAAATAGAAGGGCATGCATTTCTTCAAAATAGTAAGAGATTCGTGTCCATTGCTTGATAGGCATTTAAATCTGAGCATTTGCTGCTCTAGCCTCCAAGTCATGCTACCTCCAAACCCATCCACTAAGGGCGTTCATAGATGTTCCATTCCTATCCGCTAAATGAGATCTCAACTAGGGAGAATTTCATGGTATTAATTGTGATTCTTGCTGCCATGTGATTTCTATTGGCTCTTCCTTACCAAGTCCATCCTCAGAGACCTCCATATCCAATCCAAATAGGTCTAGGTCTGGGGATAGGCTACCTAGAGATTTGTCCCAAGCACAATCCACATAACCTGAGTACATTATAGACATACCCAAGTTGCCTAGGCAGTGCTCTAGATGAGCCAACAAGGCATCTATCTAAAAAATTATACAAAAACAATTATTTAAAAAATAAAAGTTCATAAAATAGAACACACTTAAGAGCGTTTGGCATTAAAACAATGAACTATATTGAGCTCCCCCAAGCTCACCCATTCAATTCGCAATCCAAAATAAGTGTTTAGAAAGAGCTTCAAAGCCTTCTAGTTTCATTATCCTTCTCTTGAGAAGGAAAGAAAGAAGTTATATTAATGTCCAGGGATTACCAAAATTAGGTCAATGGGACTCGAGAGTATGTCAGTTCATAATAGAAAGGTCTCAAAAAAGGGAGAAGAAAATAAATAAATATGGTCACCAATGCAAGAGGTTCAGAAACTAGTACAAATAGCCAAAAAGAGGAAACAAGAACCTTGAGAGTAAATGCTAAGTAAAACTAGAGATCATTAAGTATCACTATGTAGGCCAGAAATGGCACAATAATAGCTGTCGTCATCAATCACAATGAAAGGACCAATTAAGATGTGATAATGCTCGTCAGGAAATGTTAAAAGCCAAAAAAGTTATGCAAGGTACTCCCCTTAGGGTCCAAGTCCAAAGTAATCCTTTTATTAGTGAAAAAGCTCGTAATATGCATTTGCCCCTCTGGGTGGGGGTGGCATAAGAGGAGTAGATCATTGTTGATGAGGAGTTGAACAACACCATTGGGAAGAGGCACGACCACAATGTTGTGTTGTGACCTTTTCCACACCATCACCCCATTGTAAAAGGTGACCTCCTCTTTTTGCTTTGACAGTTAGTAGTGGTTTAATTTTAGTTTCAGTATGGCAACATTTTGAGGTTTCTGAGGTCGATAAGGTAGAAAGTTTGAGCAAGTCTGAAATGTGAGTCAATTTTCAGTTGTAAATCGAGGTCTTCTAGTGGGTAGGAGGGTCTTAATTGCAAGTCATCCTCCACACTTAGTGGAAATTTGATCTCAAATGCAAAAGGAAAACTTGGGCAAACATGGGGAATTGGGTTGAGTGTTGATGAAAACATCTGATTTGAACATGTTAGGCTCATAACACTTAGTTTATAAAATTTGAACATCAACCATGGGTGATGGAGCCCAAGAGCATGGTGATTTCTGCCCTCTTCTTGGGGTTCTGAGCCCAAGCATAGCCTAATTTCCACCCAAGTTTTGGGGCTAACCCCATAGGTTATTCAACCTCCAACTTGCAAATGTTTGTGTTTTTGAATGTTTGGTTTCAACTTGCAATTTTAAAATAAAAAATAAACCTTTTGCCAAGCAAGATATAATAACATTGCAAATATAAAATATTCTAGAAATGAAATAGAGCTGAAAGATTCTTATTGAGCATAATATATAAAAATTTACAATGCTTTTCATTAACCATTCATACCCGGAGGTCCTCAAGCTTTAATTATAAAATCTGGAAATGTATGGCAGCAATGTATGAACCTGTAGATAACAGCTGGTAATGAATATTTAATGTTGGTAATAATTGCAATGGCTGCCACAACCAATTCTGGGAATACTCTTTAAAAATCTGCACTTAAACCCTTGCACCATTCAATTGAAATGCAAAAATACTGTGGTAATTTACTGTTCACAGGTTACTGTAGCGTGTGTAGCGTAGCGTCACTGTAGCAGCAAGATTAAAGTTTGCAATCTTCTCTTATTTGGCTGCCAATGATGATCCACTGGTCTGCAATGAATAAACATCAAATATATGCACAAACCCTTGACATTTCTTCAGCAATAAACCCAATCATGGCCTCTAAGTAAAGTCATCGCCATTTGCACAATTCACTAGATATCACTGTCCATACCAAGAGCCTGGGTGCCCCTGCCAGATATAGCAATCCCTCAACAATGACTTACTATAAATAGTAAGTATCTGAATAACTGCTCTAGACAACGATACTGAATCTCAACACTGCCACCAAGCTGTTCAAGCGCCCTACTAAAGATAGAAACCCTGACTTACCCAAAATAGACACTTAAAATAGACACTTACTATAAATAGTATGTCAATCTAACTCAAACGAAGAGCAATCCTGAACATCCCAAACCAATAGAGTGGGAAACTAGCCTTTGGCTCGACCAATTGGACCCTTTGAACAGCTCTATTAGCTTGAGGTTTAGGAAATAGGCTAATCCTCTAAAAGTTGACGCTCACAAAAAAGGGGACATTACATTCTGCCCTTCCTGAAATTGCTTGTCCCCAAGCAATCTCAGAAACAAAAAATACACCAATCCACCTGGATCCCAAGGGTAGAATCATGTAATGTCCCCGTGATCACCCACTAACTCCTGTAACATCATCAACAACACAACTAACAAAACCTGGCAAACTGAAATGAATCCAAATGTAGATGTCGCAGGAGTGAACACCTCATAGGGAAGCAACTTAGAAGGCTGACAAAGCTTGATTCCCAAAACCGCGCAAAGTGAGTTGTCATACACATTGTCCAACACATGCGCAACTAAATTGTACACCTTAAAGGGGAAAAATTAACCTTCGAGTCTTATTAGGTTCCATATAGAAGTTGATGATGATGAAGAAGAAGAATATCAATAAATTGTTAATCCGTTAGTTGAACTTCAAACAATGATACTTGAACTGATGTTCTCATTTAATTTTTATGTTTTGAATCTTTGATGTTGAACTTGAACTTGAAGTATATGATGGTAGTATGATCATGGATTCATGATTCATGATGCTATGATTACAAATTTACAAGTGTTTTTATTGTTTAAATGTTTACTTTTTATGATACCATGTGACATTCTAATCTTAACTCATGCTTCTAGGCTGCATAAATATCAAAATATGTATATATATATAAAATTATATATTTTTGTACTAACGAACCCGAACCCAAACCCCTCTTTAAAATTTTGTCGTACCAGCGAACCGGTTCTTCGAACTCGAACCCGAACCAACATCCTAGAAAAAAACTACAAGAGTGTTGGTCACTCAAAATCAAACGTGTGACCTCAATGATTTCCAACCCCAAAAGGATGGCAGGAGACCGCTTTGATACCACTGTAACAACCCCTTGTGGTTCTAACTCTGAAAAACACTAAATTGTTTCAATTTGGGATGTTTGACAATTTGTCAAACACTTTGCATGCAAGCTCTGATACCACTGTAGTAACCCCAATAGGTTATCTAGCCTCCAACTTGCAAATGTTTATGTTTTTGAATGTTTGGTTTTGACTTGCAATTTTATTATAAAAAATTAACCTTTTGCTAGGCAAGATATAATAACATCGCAAATATAAAATATTCTAGAAATAAAATAGAGTTGCAATGATTCTTATTGAGCATAATATATAAACATTTACAATGCTTATCATTAACCATTTATACCCAGAGGTCCTCAAGCTTTAATTTAAAATCTGGAAATGTATGGCAGCAATGTATGAACTTATAGATAACAGCTGGTAATGAATATTTAATGTTGGTAATAACTGCAATGGCTGCCACAATCAATTTTGGGAATACTCTTTCAAAATCTACACTTAAACCCTTGCACCTTTCAATTGAAATGCAAAAACACTACAGCAATTACTGTTCACGGGTTACTGTAGCGCGGGTAGTGTAGCACCACTGTAGCAGTGAGATTAAAGCTTGCAATCTTCTCTCATTTGGCTGCCAATGATGATCCACAGGTCTGCAATGAATAAATATCAAATATATGCACAAACCCTTGATATTGCTTCGCCAATAAACCCAATCATGGCCTCTAAGTAAAGTCGTCACCATTTGCACAATTCTCTGGATATTACACCAATTCAAAGTGCTGAAAACTATGAAGAATTTCCAATTCTCCAAGCTGAAACTTCTAAAACCCTTGTCTCCAAATTTTCTTCACACAATTCAATAATATCAAATGCATAGAATGAATGAATTTTTTCTTGCCTTGGCTTTTTATAATTCTCCGAGAGAAATAGATATGTATCTTCACAAATACACTTCTCATAACTTAAAAATATTTAGCTTTTGTTGCACTTGTTTTTGATATATTTAATTATATTTCTCTCCATTTGGTGCACAATGAAATAATATAAAGTATATTTTAATAATCACTTATGTCTCCCTTTAAATTGGCACTTTACATTATTCCTCATATGCACTTATAATTTGACTTTATGATCATTAAATAACCCCTTATTATCATAAAGTCAAATAACATTTAATGATGTGCACTTTTAATTAATTATTAATAAAGTATTACTTTATTAATAATTGAAATGTCATAACTCCAAAGATACTCCTTATTTCTCGATTCTATCAGAACAAGGAGGTAACCCACTGCATTCATTGCTAACCAAGGTGCCTTTCTAAATATAGAAAGGGTCCATCTCTATCAACCCTTGATTTACTATAATTAGTAAATCCCTGAATGCCTAATCAAAACAGGTGCCAAAGGTCATCACTGCAACTGAGGTCGGTCCAGGTGCCCTGCCAAATATAGAATTGTTGGATAGATGACTTACTATAAATAGTAAGTCTCTCAAACTGAGCCAACTGATGAAGGATTCAATCACTGTGCATACCAAGAGCCTGGATGCCCCTGCCAGACATAGCAATCCCTCAACGACTTACTATAATTAGTAAGTCTCTAAATAACTGCTCCAGACAACGATACTGAATCTCAACACTGTCACCAAGTTGTTCAGGCGCCCTACTAAAGATAGAAACCTTGACTTTCCCAAAATAGACACTTACTATAAATAGTAAGTGTGCCAATCTGACTCAAACAAAGAGCAATCTTGAACATCCCAGACCATTGGAGTGGGAAACTAGCCTCTGGCTCGACCAACTGGACCCTTTGAACAAGTCTATTAGCCTGAGGGTTATGAAATAAGTCAATCCTCTGAAAGTTGACATTCACGAAGAAAGGGACATTACACCAAGATTTGGGGCTCTCAAATTTAGGACAACAGTGAAGTTTGATCTGCAAGACAGTTAACGTGTTAAAGGATAAGGCTAAATCAAGTGTGGTCTTCAAACATGGCTTGATTGACTTGATGAATGTCTAACATTACAACTAGCTCTTGTGTGAGTTGCAATCAACAAATGTTGTTGATTTCAATGACAAAATGGAGGCATGAAAGGGATGTAAATTCTGGGTGATATGAGAAGATTGCTCAATACTTAGTGCGATTTGAAGGTGAACTTGATCTTGGAGCCCAAGAGGGGCTTGATTTCTGCCCCATTTTTGGGGCTCCAAGCCCAACTACACTCTGATTTCCACTCAGTCTGTGGGACTCCAAACTTGCAAACTGAGTTAAGATGAAAGTTAAATTGCTCAAACACAAGGCAATTGCTTGGAATAAAGACTTGAAAACAAAGGGAAATTTGGGCGATACAACAAAACAATTCAAGACTTCGAATAAATTTGACATAAATTCAGCATGGAGCCCAAGAGGAGGCTAAATCCCACCACATTTTTGGGACTTCAAGTCCAAGGAGAGGCTAATTTCCACCCCATTTGTGGGGCTCCAAGCGCTTCAAAGCATGAACATGGTGAAGGTTGGGTTGCTAAAGCAAGACAAACACTGAAGGAATGAACTTGAAAGGATGATTTAGTTGTTGTTAGAGAAGTTGTCAAGCACTTAAGAGATTTTTGAAATCAACTTCATGTAGTGGAGCCCAAGAGACCCCTTATTTCCACTCAATGTTGATGTTGAGCCCAAGGACATGCTAAACTATGCTCACATTTTTGGGGCTCAAGCCCAAGCCAAGCCAATATGCAACCCAACATGAAAGGCATGGTCTTAGAATGATGTGTGACGAAATTCGAGTTTGCCATGGCCAAAATCAAAACAAGGCAAAGAAAGAGGTGTTTCAAGCAGTTCGGAAATTTTGAGATCAATGCTAATGAAGGAGCACAAGAGAGGGCAAATTTCTGCCTAGATTTTGGGGCTTGAAGCCCAAGCCAAGGGCAAATTCTGCCCATCCTTTGGAGAAAAATTATAATGTATTATGGAGATGTTTGACATTGATATGGTGAATTCTAAGCAAGGTAAGTAAATAAATGTATTGCAAGCACTTAGAAAAAAAAAATTGGAGTCAAATCAAGTTCTTGTGCCAGAGACAGCCCTTATTCTGCCTAACATTGATCTTGAGCCTAATCAAACACTAAATTCCGCTTGTACTTTGGGGCTTAGCACCCAAGTCTAGCCTGATTTCCGCCCAAATATTTGGGCTCCAATTAGATGCCTTTGAAAACAAATTTTGATCTCCAAGTGAAGTGTAAATTCAAAATTGCAAGTTAGGGGGTCAGCCAATGGAATAACCATATGAATTCCAAGTGTTTAACCAATTAAAATCATGAAATTTGAACTCCAAGAAGAGGTCGGCCAAAGGAGGACTAAATGAATTGCAAATTCATTATATCAAGAGGAGTCAGCCCTTACTCCAATGGTCACCACCTTTGAGTAAACACCTATATAAGAGGAGTTAAACGTACCATTGCAACCACAATTCAATGCAAAGCAATTTAATCACATGGCAGAGCAGACTTGAGGCTGCGAATTCACGCAAAGATCAATGCAATTTTGTGAAAGAGATTGCAATGTCCCCAATTTATTGAAGTGACAATTAATTAAAATAATTTTTATTAAGTTGTCGAAAATAAATGAAATATTTAAATGATGACTTAATATTCATTAATTAATTAAATTAAAGTATTATTAAATGTCACTTAATAATTATGTCGCTCAAAGTTAAATTTTAAAATTAAAAGGAAAATGTAAAGACAAGCAAAGGGAATATCAAGAGTCAAGCAGAGAGAAACGAAGAGTCACAGGGATGAGCTATTAAAAAACATTGAGAGGCTCATTTTGTTTATGCATTGTTTAATTCATTTTCTTTTGGAGAATTTGAGAGCTATAGGCTTTCATTTACAGAAAATTCTGAGGACGGAAACACTTGGAATATACAGATTTGGACGGAAATCCAAATTCTCTGCTGGGAGGTGAAGCTAACACAGGTTTCACTATTGGGCTTATCTGTAAAGATTTATTCAAGAATGAATTTATGGGCTGGTTGCTCAATCTGAGAAGTCAAATATTTGCAGTGAGTTTCTTGATGGATTTCCAGTATTTGATTAATTATTATGGTGGATATTATTTATTGGTAAATCTGAAGGTTTATTAATTCATGGACCATATTGGCAAAAGATTTATTGAGTTGATTATTTGGTAAGGGAAATATTTGCAAGCCGAACATAAAATCCTGAAGGTGTTGCTGATTTATATAGTCTTTTATCTGCTTAGTATTTGGTGGGCCCGAACCATATAGTGGCAATGAAATATTTATTTATGTTGTCGCCGTAGGAAACAAAGGATGGAAATATTTGTTAAGCTTTCTAATGTTTGATAGGAATTAATATTTCTCAAACCAATGTGGTGTTTGTCAATTTGGTGCGGAAGTGTGGACTTTTTCTGATGTAGAGGTTGCCGTGAAGACATATTGAGCAGAGGCTTTCACTGGCATAAGCCGTGTATGAATCTTGGTTCGTGTTCGCTGTTGAAGGACGGGATTCTTCATTGCAAGCCGGAAATCTTATTCTCATCACAGTGGAACAGATTTATATGTTTGGTGAAACCATCACGGCAAGGACATTGGCGGTGAATGGTGCAACTGTGTATTGGGTCTATATTATAGCGGCTGGGCAACTGTTGTGTGCATCTCCAGCAATCATATAACTTCCAGAACCGCAAACCAGGCAGAAGAGGCATCTATGCATACTTGGTGTATGTGGACGGGAGTAAATGGTGGTCTTCCTTGAGTTCGTGAAGGCTTGTAGTCAGAGAGAGACTTCATTAGTGGCATTCGAAGCTTGGGAAAATTGATGGTTTTGTGCATTCCTTTCAGTTATAATTTTCTGGTGCGTGGGTACTGAGAATACAATGCTATCGATTTCCTTGTGGCCGAGATGTAGTCTCCAAGTTTCATTTCTTCAATAGTCTTTCATTTCTTCAGCAGACTGCTAGCCATAAGGAAGATTGCATGCAACGGTGGTATTCAAATTCCAGTTTGAGCAGATGGATTAAGTTTTCCAAATTTCTGAGTTATTCTACAAAGGCCACTCCTATCGTATTGTGGGTAGATAAGGTCAGAAATCTTCTGTCATTTCTAATAAGTTTTTAATCTGAAGAGTTGTCTGAATTGTTTGCATTGTTTACTTTTGTTCCCAATTGAAGCTACAATAGAGCAGATTAAACGTAAAATCAGAAACCATGCTTTGGTATTATCAATTAATGGAAATCCGAAATCACACATCTGAAACTTATTGGCTAAAATTTAAATAATTCTGTGATCATGCATGATAAGTGTTTGATGAAATGTGTTTAAGGAAAAGAGCAAAAAAGTTGATCAGATTGTGAAAGGGGATTTTACAGAGATCAAATACAAGCCAAATAGAGAGAGATCAAGGTCAGATTCATGTTAATATAAAGCACCTCAGGCCGATTTGATTCAAATCAGAAAGATGGAAGTGAATTTGCATCCATACTTCCATTCAATTCCAACCAGATTACAGTGGAGAGGAAGCAATTTGTAAGCACAAACAAGTCGTTCACATTCAAATCTGGGTGTTTTCCTCACAAGTTTTTGTGCAAGTCCAGATCTGATATGTCTTTTGCAAGTCTGAAAGTGTTAATTTAGGTTCAATTTTCATGTAAATCTTTGTGAAGTAAAGATTATAGGATTTTGAAGCATTTGTCAAGCAAATTCCATGGATTGCTGATGAAGATCGTTTCATAATCTTTAAATCGTGCCTACCATGATAAATCATTTAGAATCTTCAACATGAATTGATAATGCAATGGTTTAAGTTTTAACTTATTATTATGATTCCTCGCATTGAACTTGACCTAGGGTTTTGTTCATAATTGTAATTCAAGGAACCCTCTTTGTTTTGTAGGAAGGATTGCAAGTAATGATGCATCGGATTAGAATGCAACATCATCAAGTCTACAAAGGTGCAATTTGTTAATGTTTGGTAGCTAGATCAGATTCTAGCTTCACATCATTTTAATTAGGAGAATTAAAATAATGAATTAATTATTTAATTGGAGAATTAAATAATATAGAGATTAAATTATTTAATTGGAGAATTAAAAAATTTGTTTATGGTAGTTATTTTAGTTAGAGAATTAAAATAATTAAATAATATAAATTGAATTAATTATGGGCTGGGCCCAATTATGGTGTCAATATAAATGAAAGGTTTTATTGTAACTTCACTGGTGAGGCTGCCACCAGGGTTCAAATCCCCGCTAGGCCATTGTGCTCGCAGGATTGTGCCTACGCTGGGCTGGGTTGTGCTCGCAGATTTGAATGACTGGAGTGTTGTTCAGCAGTCTTAAATATGCCTGCCCATTACCGATCAAAATAAAATAAAATAAATATTGAACTTATTATTATTATAAAATAATATACATATAATAACAAATAAATTCTATTGGCATCATATCATTGAAATTTGCCTTAAAGTTTGTTAAAAAAAAGGCAACCAAGGTTGTTCTCAAGGACTTAGAAGTGAGCCAAGATTTTTTTCCACTAGGGCACAACACATTTCTTCCACGATTGTTTACGCATTTCTTCCATTATTGAGAGTTTGAGATTCGAGAGAGAGTTGAGCACCAACAAACAAACATATAGCATTGACTTGAAACCACATTGTATCCTGTAAGTTTCCCTTAAGCACACAAGCCCAATGTGAATTTGCAAAAAATATGCAACTCCCACCAAAACTCCAAGTAGATCGTGCATTGACATTATATTTTTAGCAGTGAAACAAGGGGACACATTCCCCCCACTCGCATTTCCAAGATGGGGATGTCTTTGAGACGCGGGGACAAGGAGCATCCTGCCACCACCATCGAGACATTTGGAGATGACAGAGATGGCCAAGCGTCTCCAAGACATCTCCAAGATGTCTCGGGGATGCCCAAGTGTCACCAAGACGTCTTGGGGATGCCCAAGCGTCTCAAGGACACCCACGCATCCCTCGAGCATCTCGGAGACATCTAGAAGGCGCTCATCCCTAGAAGTCTCAAAAGTGTTTTTTTTTATTTCTTGTTTTTTGGTTTTTTGGGCTTAAGGTCAAACCCTAATTTGAAGTGGGTCCCTTCCATGCCCTCTATGCCTTACGATTTCAAATGAAGGCCTGGTTGGTGTTACTTTGGCAGATCTTGACCATGAGAAGTGCAGTAGTTCCAGTGATGAGGCGTTTGGGGATGAGTAGAGGCCGCCCTTCACTACATTTTGACATTTTGTACTTATTTTGATATCATGCTACTCATTGTAATCATCTTTATGATATTTTGATATAATAGAAATCTCCAATTCGACAATTTCATTTGTCAAATTTTATATAGTATTCAAGTATTTAAAATTAAAATGGAAATCTTAAACCTTAGTATTTAGTATTTGCAATTTTTTTATTTTACTAATTTGTCAAATTTTCATTTGAAATGTAATGCTTACGCATTTTTTCATAACTAGTTTTTCAAGTAATATATGTATATAAGCACACTACCCAAACTAAGGCCCTTTGTCCCCTCATCCCCAAAACCCATCCCACCATCCCAAAACTCGGTGGAACACTAATATTTAGGGTTTTTATTTCACTTTTTTTATTTAGTTTTAGTCTTTTATAAAATATAAAAAGTGCATTTTTCATTTTTTTTATTTTTGTGATCAATGAATCTAGGATTTTTAGCCTGGCCCAAATCAAATGAGGCCACAATCGGGGAACCTCATCTTCGGCATGAATGCACAACAATCCAAATCCACAAGCAGGGTAGCCCAACAAGGGTAAACACAACAACCCAACAAGCGTATGGAGCAAAGGCAAGAATGCTTGCTAAGTCACCTAGCATGAACACTAGCAACATCAACACTACAATTCTAACCCAAAGCAGACTAGATCAATGAAGGCACAAGCCTACGATCACAATGGCCTAGCAAGGGTTGAACCTTGATGGCAACATCAACAAGCCACAACTTAACCATCACACTATGGGATGAAACCCAAGTATGCATTTTTTATTTCAATAATGGACATTTTTTAAAATCAAATATTATTCCATTTACATCAATTTTTTAATAAAAACTTAACATTTAATATATTTAAATTCAATATTATTTCATTTTATTGTTGAACATTTTTTAATTTTAATATTAGCATTTAATAATTAAAATCTAATATTTTAAAATATTTAATTTAAATTTTTAAATTATTAATTTATAAAATATAACAAACTTTATTGATTAAACAAATATAGTATTGTTTTATTTTAAGATTAACAAATTTATATACTTAAATTGAAAATTTTAACTTACTAATATTTTAAATTTATTACAATTTATTTAAATTTAGTATAATTTTATATTTTAGTAATTTTAATTTACTATATATATAAATTTAACAAATTTAAATATTTAAATTAAACTATTATGATAATTTTGTGGATAAAACACTTATTATTTTTTAAAAACAAATTATATAAGTCTAATTTAATCACTTTTTTTTATTTTTTCCCCCTTGCCAAACTCAATCTGAACTTGATTGTTGCCAAACACGAAATTGAAACTTGAACCTCGTGACATAACCTAGGACAACCTAATTGTCTACATTTGAATATAATAATGATCATATAACTTAATTAAGAGTTCACCTAGCCACAAGCCGACCAAATTCAGGGCATGGCAATCTGTTGGTTTCAAGGAAATGGTGAGCCTGTCGGAATTGAATCAGAATTGTTTGAATTTTCTGAGAAAACAATTGTTAGACTGCTGGGCCCTTGTGTTGTATTCGGCAGTCCCGTTGGACCCTTTTGTGGTCATTTGTTGGACATTAATAAATTTATCTTATCTCGTCTTATCTAATACTATTCATGACAATTTCAATTAGAAATGTCTTCTTTATATTTCGTTTAAAATGTTTCTCAATGTTTCTCAGAATATCATGAATATTTGTTCTGTCATCAAAAGTCGTTCGTGGTAGAATAACATCTACCTTTAACTTCATTAGTCCATTCAAATAAAACTTAATCGTGCTACTATTATTAAGGATAAAGTAGATGTTAGATGAGGCACCAGTCATACATGATACTGAGTTTCAAACATTCACAATTAAAACCTTCTCATAATCAAAGTTCATCAAAACATAAAGTAGTTAGAACCTTAAAAGTTCAAATCTCGTTACAGATGGTATCATAGGCCTTTTGTTGCCTTGAGCAGTCTATTATTGCTCTAAAAACAGTTTGTGAGGCCTCATTTAGATCCTGATCCTAGTCTTTTGAGTTCTAAGTATCACTATAAACATGTATAACAATCATACAAACTGACCTGAATTTCATTCCTTTTCACAGTCTCCAGTGAGTCATCCCTATAACCAGTAATACCTTCATCTATTGATAGCAAGAACAGATCTAAGCCATAATTGTGTCGTCGGTTAAGTTCTGTTAAGACATGAGCTAGAACAGTGGAGTCTGCACAAAAAATTTTAAAAAACCATTCAGGGTAAAGCTTGAGATAAATGTTTCTATGAATTCACAGTTGAATGAACTTGAAATTAACAGCGAATATTTACAGAGTTTGACTTGAGAAACTTCTTCTCTCATACAGCTAAGCAGATAAACATACAGTCGGAAAAATCATAAATCCCTTTCCATACCAGCAGATGCACCCATGTTAACACAGGTGACATTTATGCATTCTTGTCAAGAACATTTCAGATACAGCAAGATAAAAGTGCTGCCCTTTAATGTGGACGTTTAGATCATGAAGTTAAAAGGTGAAACGAAGCAGTATCCTATATCAATTGTGTATCACAAACTGCAGTGCAGTCTTTCTACCACAGAAGATTTTCTTAATAGTGTAGCATCAATGAAGTTAAAACAGATAGTAATATGCACTAATTTCACATGCATACTAAATTGCTTCATAACAGCATGAATAGTTATCAAATAACTTTGCTATTCTACTACAATGAGAATCTTCCTTGCATCACATTACCAGTTAAAATAAACAAGAATGGTAAAAACATTCATCCTAGTAACTTCAGTCTTTACCTTTTCCTCCAGAAGCTCCAATAGCAACACGTTCTCCAGGCTTGAAAAGGTGGTTGTTGATAATAACCTTGTGAATCTCTTCTTCAAAGGTAAGATAAAAGCATTCCTTGCATACCTTAACAGACATGCACAATATAAGCAAGACAGGCAAAACCTTTGTACAGCTCTACAAAATTTAGTTTTACTTGTAATCTTCTTGAATTGGACATATCTTATTTAAACAATTCTTCAGAAAGATCATTCGACGATTGTATGTTTCAAAGCACCTATTCTGTAAAGAGTTGGCTCAAGGTGTCAACCCATAGTTATTAGTCCTATACTGTCATAAACTGATAATGAAATAAAGTCTAGGAAAAAGTAAAATACCATCTCTACCCACTAGAATGTCATAGTTCATTCCAATCAATAAAAATAAACTCTGACCAACTTTAAAAACTATTGTGGAGGTAATCTTCTTCCAAGAGAAGACTCGTCATAGTGTAACATATGTTGTGAACAATGGAATGTTTGTTACCTTAAAGGCAAGTTGAGAACCCGTATTACAACAAATAAGTAACATTGACAATGGAAGATGACGACACAATTGCATGATAGATTTCCACTAGTATATCAGAAGTCTAAGTTTAAGAAGACTGCTAGAAAGTGCCTTGCAGTTCCATGATAAAACTAAAAGGATCATCTGTAAAACCTATGGAAACACACAAGTCATGATAGAATCATGAATTGAGGCTATTATAGAATTCAAAGAATAAAATAATAATCATATATTTTGTTATATCACACACTAATAGTCCATTACATATATAGGATTTTCATTTCCTATATTCTAGTAAACCTCCCATAACAACCCTATTTTCATAGACGAGTTGTTCTAACAAACTATTAACCTACATATTATTCTAACAAATCAAGTGACTTATAATAAGTTGTTTCTCAACAACTTAATATTATGACACTTATTTATAATACTAATTTAAATACCCACATAAACACAAATACTAACACCCCCTCTAACAACAAACCTAATAGGTTTTGTCTTTACATCATTTTGATCACACACATAGTCACTTCTTTGATGAATTTTGACATACAAATAGTTCGCTGCTATGAATCCACCCTCTCAAACCCAATGATAGTTTGCCTCTATATATCCATGCTGAAATCTACAGGCAGTTTACCAAGCAACCTCTTCTTATGGACCTATCCTGAAATCCACAAGTTGTATCATGTGTCAAAGAGCTTTATAGTATATCCATATTGAAATCTATCAAGCTTGCCAGGGCTCCCTTAACCTTCGGGTCAAACCAAGACAACTCATTATCTGTCAAACTAAGTCGATATCTCAGCATCAAGCTAGAATACGAGTACACCTGCCACTCTTGTACCTTCCTAGTGGTTTATTCGACACCTTGATGTCTGGACTGAGATTTGGTAAAACACCTCTTTTGTCCTACATTGTCCATCAAGACTACTGGATGACTTAACAATAGACTTTGACTGACACATTTTGAAAACAACTGTTACAAACAAGTAATAACACTCACACTCAAGCGGCTGCTACTTTTCATGGCATCAAACTTGCCCATTGTTAGGGGTTCAAAAAAGTTTGGATTGAGGGTGACTCCCTTGACATAATCCAATGGTTGAAGGGGTCTCAGAAGCTGAGCTGATCTATTGAAACCCTCATTAACAATTCCAAGCACCTAATTAGGTCTTTCGATGAAGTTTTTATAACACACATTTTTAGGAAAGGCAATACATTGGCAGACTCCTTTGCCAACTTAGGGGTTTCTAAATTAATGTCCCCCTTTGGAATAGTAACAACCCGTTGCTTCCTAATATGGAAAACATTGCATACTATGATTTGATTCATAGCAAATATGGCAAAGTTTCATAATTACTTATCTTCCCCGAGACCCTTTTTGATGATCAGTTCCTTTTTCATATTATTGATGACTATGATTGCCTCGTTCCTTTCATTATTGTCACAAAGATCGTGGGCATTCTCCCTGTCTGGTTTTGTATTTGCATTAACCGGAAAGCTGTTTTCGGGGCACGGGAACTATTGCAATTGGAGTGGGGTAGGGCCCTGTCTGTGAACTGTAAGCTCTCCTTTGCAATGGGTGGTGAAAGGAATAGACTGGAACACATTACCTGTGTGATACAAGGAGAACTAATAAAGTTTGGAAGATTTTAAGGAGAGGCAGTGTCACTCCTTATCAGAGCGACTTCATGGTTCAAACCCAAAGGTGTCGAAGCTGTTCTATAGAGGATGGAAGGATCACATGATTTCAGCATATGGTAAATGTGTGGAAGTGAATGAAGAATTGATTGCAGAAATAACTGATCTTTCTATGGAGGGTAGGAAGATTTTTAAAGATAGAAAATCCTTTCAGGCTGTAGTTCAGGAATTCCTAAAACGCAAGCAAGGGAAAAGACTAGTTAAAAAGGCAAATAGTGGATATCAGGTGAAGTAGATCAAAACTCTCTGGGCTTCTAAGGTCAAGGTGATAATGCAATACTTACATTGGACAGTAGATACACTACTGTGTTTGGCTTCCATTTTTCTCTATTGAACCACTTCAGACACAAGCTAAAAGTGTCCTTTCCCTTCTACTTGCTCTCTTCCCTGGAATTAGGGATTAAGCAGCACAGGAAGAATGCAGAAACAAATCAAAAATACAAATCCCTTAAGTGCAGAGCAGACTTAAGAGCAGGCGAAAATCAGAGTTGACATTGGGGATTAAGTGCTTAATATTATCAAAGGAGATCAAGCTTGCTGAAAGTATATGTATAAGGTGAACCCTTGACCAAACTGAGTCTGAATGATACATTTGATGGATGAATTCGAACAATAGACAAATGAAAATCAGGAGTTTTGAACTCAAAAAATCAGAATTCAAATCCAAAATCGGAGATTGTCAATGTTGATGCATGGGTAGCATTAAGATTGTCAGCAAGTAAAATTTCTTCATTCAAATGCAACTTCAATGCCAAGTTGAAATCATGTAATTAGAAAGGGATGTTTTATCATAAGAATGTCTTAATTTTGTTCACATTTATCATTTCACAAACTTAACACAAGTGTTTTCTTGTTTTGCAAGGATACATGGAGGTGACCTTGGACAGTGAAGCTCAAGTGAGTGCACAAAGGAAGGACAACTCGAAGGCCAAGTTTGAAGGAAGTTCAAGTGAAAGGCCATTTTCAAGATGGAGGTCTACAAGTTCAAGTCATGAAGAAGGATCAAGCCCAAGATATCATGACAAGTACAATTTCAAGAACATTTCAGTGAGAAGATTTCCAAAATGAGGATGAAAAAGTAAAGTTGGAACAAAGTTTACAAGATAAGCATGCTAAGGTGATGCCCTTTCATCTCCACCAATCAAGTTATTCCAAGTTGGCATGTGGAATGCATTTAATGTATTCTCCCATTGAATTTTCTCATTGGCCTATCCTCAAAAAGGATGTGTATTTCAAAGCAATGTAATTTTCTCATTGGTCAGCATTCAATTGTTGTAGGTGGTAGTTAAGGCAAACCCTAATTAGGGTTATTTTAAAATATCTGGGTTGTTGATCTTGGATCAACCTGAACCATCCATTGTACTTGAGGCCTCTATATAAAGCTTGCTCACTTCATTTGTAAAGGGGAGATTTGGTGAAATTGTTGCTAAAATGTTCCTAAAGTAATTGCAGATTCATTGTTGATTTCATGGTGAATTATATGTGTTATTTTGGAGTGTTGAATGGTTTCCTCAGTGGGATGGTTTCCTATTTTCCCACTTAGAATAGGATTTGTTTATGTTAAGTAGAAGTTGTTTAAGTAGATGAATGAAAGATATTATTATTGATTCATGGTAAAACCTCAAGTTCAATCATTGTTGATTTCATGGTGAATTACTTGTGTTATTTTGGAGTGTTGAATGGTTTCCTAAGTGGGATGGTTTCCTATTTTCCCACTTAGAATAGGATTTGTTTATGTTAAGTAGAAGTTGTTTAAGTAGATGAATGAAAGATATTATTATTGATTCATGGTAAAACCTCAAGTTCATAGCTTTTGGTAGTTGTTGATTGTAAGCAACAATGCAAGGTTAGGCTGAACTCATTGCAAAGCACTTAATTTCAATTGGGAATGTTCATTTGGATTGCGTGAATAGGGTATTTGAATGAATGTTAGCGATTTGAAAATCATCCATGCATCCTTAGAAGATTGCACCTTCTCATGCGCAGTTGTTTAAGTTGGCAAAGAAAGGATTGGTTTAGTTTCACCACATCAACAATAGTGTCTTGCATTAGTAGAGTTAGAGATAGAAGTAGTTTAGCTTCTTAAACCCAATCCAATATGCACTTTTCTTTATTAGAAATAGTTGATGTCCCATTGAATATGAGGTTCCCTTGTTCAAGAGAGGATAGGATACTTAGTATTTTATTCCGCATGTTGGAGTGGTCAAAAAACTCACCTCAAAAGACACTAGATACACTATTGTGTTAGGCTTCCATTTTTCTCTATTAAACCACTTCAGACACAAGCTTAAAGTGTCCTTTCCCTTCTACTTGCTATCTTCCTTGGAATTAGGGATTAAGAAGCACAAGAAGAATGCCAGAAACCCTCTCCTTCATGAGGGCTTGATTCTCTTGATTATAGACCATATTAAAGCCCTTCCCTCAAATTCAAATGTTAAAGCCCAGAAGAACATATCTACTCCCTTAGCGGATGAAGAAGAGTTTGGGTCAAATTCAAGGGATGATATGGATACAAAGTTGAGTGGCGATGATTTGGAGGATGAGTGGAAGATTGATGTTGAGGGTTTTGATTCTCAGGAGGAGGATGCCCCCTCTAAGCATGATGACAAAGATAAAAAGAAGAAAAGGAAGCGGTCCACTGTGGAGGAGTCGGCTTCTAAGGAGGTTGCATTCGGATGCAGATGCTCATGCCAAGAAAAGTATCTTGCTAAAGGAGGGCCCTATTCCTAAAGATGCTCCTAATGTAGAAATTGAAGAAAATAGACCTAACTCGAGATCCCCCTCATCCCCTTCTTCTCAATAGAGTACAAAGGTGCCTTGTCCACCCTTTCCTCGTTTCCTACAGAAGGACTCCTTGTTATCAAGCTCAAAGAGAGACACTAATGATTTACTAGGGTTTGCTAGAGATGTCACGATGGACCAGTTCAAGATATCCAAATTTTTGGAGATCAACCAAATCAACATAAAAAATTTGCTCTATTCAGAACATCTCTTTGATCCAAAGTAGAGAGGGAGTTTCCAGGACAGAGAAAGAGGAAAAGAAAATATTGGTGCTCCTGGAGAATGTTGCAAAGGATGTTGGTGTTCTGAAGACTGACTATGAAAAGCGTATTGTAGGGTTAGAGGCCAAAATGAAGAAGGTAAGCAACAATTTAGTGAATTTGGTCAACATCGATTTTAAAGCTATTCCCAATAGTGCCAAGAGTGTAAAATGCCTAGCTGATAAATGGCAGAAGCTCCAAGCTTCTAAGTCCTCTAATGGCATTGTTGTTGATTTGGAAAATCTAGATCCAGTAATCCCAAGTGTTGCTAATAAGGGTCCTTGTACCCATACACATGGAAACCTTAAAAAGCCTACTACGCAACTAAGAATGATTTACAAGATATCAAGAATTTATATCAAAACTAAGAATGATTTGCAAGATGTCAAAAAATTTGTATCAAAACCAAATCAGTTGGAAGGTGAGGTTGAGGCTCTTAAGCACCACCATTAATGTTTCTTTGTTTGTATGTGTTGGCGGTCCTAGTTGCTTTTTGTTCCCTGTGTGTCTATCGTTAGTTGGCTATTGGTAGGCTGTGCATTTTGTGCTCTTTGTAAACAAGGTTTTGGGTCCCTTTAAAACCTAGTTTACCTTAATTAAAAACACTCACACTCAACAATAACATTTTAAAATGCATAATACCTCATCAAATGTTCGAGGAACATCATCGCCACCTTCATCAATGTCAACACTCTTCGATGTTTTTAAATGTGATGCTTCGGGCTTGAACTTCCTAATCAACATCCTTAGCCCTTTGAAAATAGTTAATTTCAATATGACCATTTTTGTTACAAAAGTTATGTGTACAACAATATTTGGATGAGGATTCTACCTTTACTATTGATGGCTTTCTGTTGAATTGGTGTCCCTTGAATTGAGCTGCAAAAGCGCTTTCTATGTCTCGTGAAAGAAAAACTTCAACTTGTATCCGTCTTCGTTTCTTTTGCAAAAGCAAAGATGACATTTAGTCAAAGTCAAGTGTTTGACTTTCTACAATCAAGTACAATGATTCATCAAAAGCTCCATAATATGTTGGCAGCCCTCTTAGTACTGTGTTGATCATATCTTCATCGTCTATCTTTTTCTTCATAGGCACTAATTGGTCATGCACATCCTTAAGACACATGATATAGTCCAAAACTAAACCTCCTTCCTACAACTGAGAGGATTATAGTTGATTCTTCAAAAACAATAATCTGCTCACTTTTGAAGCCTAGTACTTATCATGCAAGTTGGTTGCCAAATTTGTAACAGATTCTTCATTGCAAACTTCAAGAACCAAGTAATCTCCATAGATAACTGCAAAATCAAAGAGGCTTCATTATGACACCTAACATTGTCTTCAGAATTGGCCTCTAGTTTGTCCTCCTTTATTAATAAAATCTTTGCTCTTGTACTCACAAATGGTGAGGATCTTATGACTCCAAACACTATAGTATGTCCGAGTCAATTTTTCAAACTATGGTAACAATAGACCCTGGATGTTCCCCGCCATTCACAACTTCACATCTGAGTTAGACTATCAACTATAACTATGTAGATCCCTAAGCTGAAGTTGAGGTTGATAGAATGATGACTAAAGAGAGCACATTGAGTGACCTCTAGTGCTTCCGTCCTCTAGTTGGTTTTCTATTTTACTTAGTAATTTTGGTTTTTAAGGCGCATTTCATCAGTTGTGAACACTCATTGAGGAGTGTCGAATACCACCGATCATGCACCCCAAATACACTTGAGTTAATTTTTTCCTTTTTTTTTAATATATATATATATATATGATCTAACTATGGATAATAAATTATATAACCTACAACAATGAAACTATTACAAGAAAAAAAAACTTAAGTCAAATTTCACCTTGAGAACATAAGATTCAAAAGATGATCCCTCTTCCCCTACATCATTCAATCTAGATTTTACATGGCATGCTAAATCATCAAAAACTTAGCCACAAATCTTCAATCTATAACTCCTTTCTTGTCCTTCAAATCTATGAATCGATAGAAAGCATATCCAACAAAGACTTTGCTTACCGCCGAAGGCGCTGGTCTAATCGAATTCTTTACTTCACATTTCCCTCTATCGATTTGATATCTCTTTCTCAAATTAGCGGCCGCAAACAGCACCTTCACAAACTTAGGCTGATGAATCTCCTCTTCAAGTCGTTGGCTTCCTTATGAACTGCAATCAAAGACTTTTTCTAATAGCAGCACTTTCTCTCCTCTTTTCTTGCATTTCATCTACTTGTAATTAACCTTATCAATGACGTATTTATCATTAATCCTCTTATTCCTCCCTACACTCTAGGAAAGGAACTCCACAAAGCCCGAAACAGCCAAAGCATTTGCAAGCGAATCAAAGGATTCTCTTCCTCTTGGCACAAATCCTTTCAGCTGCACATCGCATGATAGAAATGTCATTTAATTACATGTTTAAAGAATTTTCCCTCAATGCACCCCTTCAGTTTCCAAAACTACTTCTTGAAATTAGGGAGTTTCATAAAATTTTAAAGATAAATATCTGGCAATTTCTGAGTTGAGCCCACCACTGATTCCATTTTAGAAAAGGAAATAATGGAAATTTTGTGTAACTTAGTGTTGATGTCTTCACCTACAACTTCATATCCCATATCCTTACATTCACATACAAAAAAATTTACGCAAATATGGTTTCTCTACACTACTAATGCCTAAAGAATCTCGCATGTCCCTCCAATATCGATTGATGTCCTTTAAGTAGACAAAAGCCAACCACCGGGCACTATTCTGACTCTCCAAATCCACTGAGATGCTGGAGTAACGAACTCTATTATGCTATAAAATCATGCACCATAGCCGCAAAACCATTCTTGCTTTCATCGTTGTTATAACTTCTATTGTCGTGATGCCTAATGTTGTTGGATATTTAGATGGTTCTCAAAACCATGTCGGGTTCCGACGTGTTTGTGAGAACCACTTCGAAGCCCAATGACAATATAAAGTTTCTCAAGCCTTTTAAATGAAACAAATAACACATGTTTGTTGGGTCTGAAGTTGAGTTTTAAAACTATGAAGAAACTCACTCCACCGACCTTTCAATTTGCCTTCTCTTCATACCATGTTGGTCCATTGACTGATTGTGAAAACTAAAACGGGGGCTGATAAGGATTTTAAAACCATATAAAATCCCGACAAGACAACTTTAAAGTTATCTTTATTAGCTTGCCATAAGCACAAAGTTCTTCTCAACAAGCCCTGCCTTTACTTTAGTTCCATTTTATTTCTTCAGCGTTTTTTGTTCCTTGCTCTGAGTACGAGTTGAGTGGTCAGGCTTCAACACGGTTAGGAAACAACATCAAAGTCCTACATCTATTTTAAAACTTCAAGGACTTGGAGACTTCAATCTAAGGTGTAAGTAAAAGGATGAAAAATAGGTTTGAGTTTCAATATCGGACTCCGACAAGCCATTTAGAACTCACACTTCTTTTCTGAAAACTTCAAGAATAGGCTAAGTATTGAAAGCCACGTTGGGCCCAACATGACTATTAGAACTAATGCTAAAGACCACTAGGTTTTAAGAGTACTTAAAAAGAATGCGAAAAGTTAAGTCTGTATAAAAGGGCTTGTCGAACTCCAACAAAGGTTTCTAAACAAGGCAAAATAACGACATACTCAAAAAATGACTAAGCACCAAAACTTTATGGAAACACATGGGCATTAAGATACATGAATAACACACCCAAACTCCCAAAATAAAAGGTAAGACCAAAAAATTTGTGAGAGGAGGAAATTTAGGCAACCACCTCATAGTCTAAGATGGATCATTTGTGTTTTCACGAGCCTAATTATAAATAATTTGATACTCATTCATCCATATTGAAAGAGAAACCTTATGTGCCCCTTGGAGAAGTGCTCATTGTTTAGGGGAAGGTGCTTGTCTTCCACAAGCTAATTATTCATACTCGGGCATCCGTAGTTTAAGAGGAATTGTTTGCGGCCTGTAATCATAATTGCATTGACCTTCTAAATCAAATCTAATGGAAATTGCAAAATCAGCCCATGGCACAAATTAGTGAGCCCCATCCTGTTGCGATGCCAATTATGAACACTAAATGGAACCATCTACCACAGGTCTGGTGATGGTCATACTTGAAACCTTGCCCTATGGGTTTAGAATGATCTCGCATATCTTTTCCTTTAGATCTGATTAGATTGCACATCCATATGCTATGGCGAATTCCAGTCAATTGTTCAGTTCCAACACTCTAATCAACCAGAAAGAGTAAATTAGATTAAGCATTTCCCTTGCATTTTGCTGATCCAATGGATACCCTCCCCTCCTCCCCTAGATTTGCAGTAACTCCAGTAATAGATGAGAGATGGCCTTCACCTTGCAACTCACGCCCCAATAATCAAAGCCCATGCACAAGCCATCTAGACCTCATGAATTCATGCATTCAATCCTCATAGAACTCTTCTTAAGAAAAGGCTGTGTCAAGCACTAGGTGCCACATAGCTGATATAAGCATGAAGCATATTTTTTTCCTTCTGTATATATCTTAAATGATTAACATAAAGAGATGTTCCATTTTTTCCCTCACTTAAGGTGTCTAATACGCTGGTGTCTCTTTTAATCCCTATAACCATTTTCAGCAATTGGCAAAGAGAGAGGAAAAAAGAAAATATATTGATGTATGTTTCCATTTTAATTCACATATTTCAGTGCAACTGAAGGACATATAAACACTTTGGTAAATTGAATTAAGGAGTTATGTACAAAAACACAGTCTCCAGATTTGAGTAAACCTGCAATACAGCATTTAAAAACTCACTAAACACAATTAAATATACCTCAAAAAACATACACAAGATGAAGCTAAACAAAATGGGTGCATTCAAAGCTACAATAACCAACTTGATAACTACTGTAATACAAAGCCTTAAGTAAATGCCAAGCGATATTCAACTCATATAAGCACACAACACACAAAATTTCAACAACACTTGGGCAACAAAATAGGCATAATCAAATTCTATTGAATAATAGAAGATTCTGGATCCATTGATGCCAAGAGCACTTATTTATGATGTTTAAAAAACTATTGCATGAAAAATAAATAAAAACCTAAATACAACTTCTATCCTAAAATAGAGTGGTTGCATGCAAAGCAAACATATCACCAAATTTAATCCATTGATACTAAAACTGAACTTGGGCAATCTAATGAAAATTATCTACCCAACAACAGACCTTCTAGAAGGCCATCTAAAAAAGTTTTCTCAGAATGTGTTCATCTCCTCAAAAAAGTGATGACTAAAAAGAGCAAGAGAATGGACTTAAAATAGATTAATTTGACAAAGTGGCTCTTGGAGAGGATTATGGTGAGATTCTCTAGGCTACTAGGCCACCTAGTGTGTTGTCCTCAATTTTGTATTCACAAAATTGGGGCAACCCTATGGAAAATCTCGTAGGATAAATTTCTCTAAGGCATTTCCTTAGTTATTTTGTTTGACTTTGGTTTTGTTTTCGCCCAAGAATTGTGGCATTTTCAATTCCGCTCGTTTTGAGCTATCTTAAGTCTCAAACGGAGTTGTCTAGCTAAAGTTATTAAGGAATTAAGTTTCTATCGGTGGGGTTTTTCTGCCCGACTGCATATCCTTCTTTAATTTCTCATTAAGTGGCCTTTTTATTGGCAATTACATGGCTTAAAAAGTGTCATTTACATGTAAAATGGACTTAGAACCCCATTTTAAAATTTCACATCATTTCAATAAGGTTTAAATATAGTTTTTAATGAATTTCTAATGTAAAGGTGGACTTTTTAAGTTTCATTACATATCTCTCATTAAAACTATAAATTACATGTAAAATTGAATACATTGGTGGGGTTTTCGATTGATATCGCATAAACATATGCTTTACTTGGGAAAATGCAAGTTGATTCTAAAAATCCACCTTTAATGTGTTCAATCCACGAGTCCATGGTGGCGTTTTTTGAAGGCATTACATATATGCTTCTAAAATAAAATCAAAACACATGTGGATGGACCAAAAGAGACCGTCATTAGTCTAAAGGTGGCGATTTTTCATCTCATTGCATATACATGCTACATATATATAAAAACATATATGTATGTGTTTTGCATTTTAAATCCCGTTTAAGTCATAAGTGGCAATTTTTAAATCCATTACATGTTTTGATATGCATTCAAACATATGCAATGAATGATCCAAAACGCGTTATGGAATTAGGGCATGTAAAGTATAGTTAAAATCACATTTTTAATGTTGTTTTGACTCTCAATATTAAAGGTGGCAATTTTTATATCACTTACACATTTTAAATGCCTTTGTATTATAGTCGTTTGCCAATATAAAGTGTGTTTTTACTCTTTACATGCTGCGTTTGGATTGGAAAAGCCCGTTTTTAATCATTTTTTAGCCAAAAACGATTTGGTCTGGACTGTAATCTTCATCTCAAAGCCCGTTTTTGGGCATTTTGTGCAAAAACGACCAAGTCTTGGTAAAAAACATGGCGTCTATCATATGCAATCTCCAATCTAAAGCCCATTTTTGGGCTGAGTAAAAACGCCTCAAGTATTACATGTTTTGGGCTGTCTAAAACACGTTTCTGGCATTCTCAAGCAAAAACGACTTTATCAAGGGCTGCATTTTGGATTCCAAAGCCCGTTTTGAACATTCATAAGCAAAAATGGCAAGTAGGGCATTGTTTGCAAGTGTTTCATGTGTGATGGCAAGGAAAAATCTCATCGTTGTGCAAGCATCTCCTTTTGCAAGTTTGAATTTTTCTTTCTTGTTGCTATTTTTTGCATTTTTTTTCTCATTCATGGCCATTTGTCAAAGATTCAAATAGGACTGAGTTTTGCATTCATTCTTGTGAAGATTTGGTCAAGCTTGGTTGACTATATAGTTAAAATTTGGAGATCTTTTCCCAAATTTGAACCAACAAAGATTTGGAGTTTTTCTTCAAAGCTCAAGCATCTTTTCCTTCACATTTTGGTTCCAAGTGGTGCAAGTTATTCATGTTTCAATAGTCTTGCTACATGCTACATAGTTGGAGATTCAAAGGAGGATTTTTGGCTTCAAACAATGCAAGTTCTTCCCAAAAAGAGATGCAAGTTCTTCCCTTCATGAGAGAACTCCAAACACTCATTTTTCTTGCATGTGTCGTCGGGATTAAAAACCTCGTTTTTAACATTGTTTTACCCAAAAAAGAGCAAGTTACTTCCCCATCATGCAATGCAAGCTAAAAAACCCACCTACAAGTATTTTCCAAGCACTTTTTGACTCTTTCCAAAGCTGTAAATGGACTTCTAAAACCCGTTTGTGGGTGGCAAGTACTTTCTAAAATGACTTGTAATGGGATTTTAAAACCCCACTTACAAGAGAGAAATCTTCCCATGCTCGTGCAAAGAGGTGACAAATGGAATGATGACAACATAGAAAGCTTTCAAGACTGATTGCAAGCAAGTGATTTGTTGATGTCGTCAACATAGAGCAATCAAGGATACAGATTCATATTCTGGTTCGAGATGCTTTCACCAAACCTGAACACATCAATCACAAGGCACCCTGTAGCAACATGAAGACCGACAAAGGATGATGTAGTACAAGTCGTGTCTTGTCAGACACTTAGTCATTTTCACATGCTTTATAAGTAGGTGTAGTTTTGCTGACAAATTACATGTAATTAGGTAACAAGTTGTAATTGCATGTGATTGTATCACGTGCAAAGCTGTAACATGTACTCAAACTACAAGTGCATTAGGCTTTGTAGTCTTGAATAAGTCAAAGGTAGTTAAGGGTTTCACCTTCTTTCTCCACTTTTTTCTCAGCCCCTCACCTATAAATAAAGGAGGGTGCTCATTGTAAGTTTATCTTTTGGCAAAGCAAGAAAATTCTGTAAGTTTGTGTCTGCACTCTAAGACTTTGAGCTTAGATGTAAATTTGAATTGATTTCAACAAAAGAGGCAGGTTGTTTTGAGACTTTGTGCTGATCCAACTTGTTATGTGACGACATTTTCTTGAATTGATCGCGAGCTTTAATGCTTTGTTCAAGAGGGATTTGAATTCAATTGTGCAAACTTTGAGCTGCCTATTGTATTCAAAGTCAATTTGAACTTTTGAAGACTTTGTGTTGCAGGAGGACAAATTGTTATAGTTAGTAGTGGCTACAATTACTTAGAACTAAAAGACTTTGGGCTTCAATTGTGAGTATTTTTATTAAGTTCAAGGGTATCCAGTAAGAGACTTTGTGCCTTACTGGTTATTCTGATTATTGAATCCTCGTTCGAAATAAGCACAAGAGACTTTGGGTTCCTGTTTTTGTTTCACAAATATATAAGTAGATTGTTGTCTCAGGTGTTGTTCTTATGTCAACTCCTGAGCCGCCGGTATTATCGTAGCAATAGATACCTTTTGTTAAGTTGAAAGTTGCAGTTGTGTATAAGTCATTCTTGAAGAAAGAGGAAGTAATTAAGAAGAATCACCTTTTGTTAATTTTAGGTAGGTCTCTGTTGAAGCCACCTACGGTAAGAAGGGAGCCTCCGCTATTGCTGAGAGGAGAGAGAAATCTCATGAGACGTTGCCTAAAGTTACAATTTTGTAAGGTGGTTTCAGTGACTTACAAAAAATTTAACCAACAGTTTTTGGTGACTCTGCTGGGGACACGACGCGCATTTGAAAGCCTCACGCTTTCGTTTGAAGTATACCCATGTCCTATTCATTGTAATTATTCATTTGTATTTTTATTGCTTGTAGCTTTCAAGCTTTTACCAAGGACATATAAATGGCTCAAGGTCCTTGGAGAAATGCTTTTGGTCCATTGAATCTGGTTCAACCTCTACATGCTCTTCCCAATGGCTCGCGGAAGAATTTTCACAAGTCCTTCGATGATGGACAACATCCTGACGAACATATTGCTGCTTTTTACATTGCATGCGATGTTCATGGTGTTGAACATGAAGACGTTTCTGCGAGGTTGTTCATGGAAACTCTCCAAGGTGTGGTTGTTGACTAGTTTTACCATCTACCACCACAGACTATCACAAAATGGGCTCCTCTCATAACCAAGTTTGAAGAAAGATTTAAGCCTCCTGAAGATGCTCACGCTCTGTTGGCCCAACTCACCTAGCTGAAGAAGGCATCTCACGTACCTATGTGTGAATTTGTAGCTCATTTCAACAAGTTAACACAAAGGATTCTAGCTATTGCTCAACCTACCACTACAAATTTGAAGTGTTTCTTTGTCAATGCTCAAATTCTTGAAGTCATTTTTCTATTGAGAAGAGCAGCTCCAGCTACTCTTGCAACTGCACAGACATTGGCAATTGAAATTGAAGATGATCTCATTCTTTTTGGGCAAATAAAAATTGAAACAAGTGCGTTTGATGAAAGATATCTTTCTTCTGATTCATTTTCTTCTATCACACGGACGGATTCTGTAGTGCATAGGTTAGCAAATGAGTTGCTTGCCCTCAAAAAGCAAATAGCTCAGGGTATGTTCTTTGTTCCTCACGAAGATGTACAAAGAAAGCCTCTTCTAAATGTTGCTCATAGTTCTGTTGTTGGGAATCAACAGAAGTTAGTTTAATCACCACTGAAGCTTGTTACTAAGGCACCATCAGCGAAGGCAACAACAAAGCATCCTAAATCCGAAGACAGTGATCTTGATATACTCTTCCAAGAAAAGGAAGCAGACATAGCTAGTGACTCTTATTTCTAGTTCACGCAGTCTCAGAAAGTCGTTGATGAAAAGCAGAAAGATGAAAATTTTCATTTGATGTTCAAGCGAATGAAGATAATCATGTCACCAGACATGAAAAGATTGATATGCAGGCGAGTCCTAATCAAGCTGAAAATCATGCATTTGTGTCTCAAGGTCATGAACTTGAATACACTTTGCATACATGTTCTACCCCAAAGTTTGAAAAGAAACTTCTCATAAACAATCAAGACTTTCCCAAGTCTAGAGTTTGTGAACAACATGCTGAGGTATGCAATACAACTGTATCTTCATCTGAACCACATGAGAAAAGTCTTCACAATCATCTTGAGGTTGCCATGGTTGATGAACCAGTCAAGCAAGTTGCAGCATGCAAGAAGAGTTCAACATTTGTTCGATCAAGGGGATGTCCCATAAGACATCTCGCTCGGTTGGAGGACCATGGTAGAAAGTCAATAGTTCCACTTGTACCTGAGCATGAAGAGGCCAAACATGTATTTGCAATTCAGCAGGAATAGTCTAAATTCGTAAACTTACTTTGGTGCAGCAATACATATGATTCATCTCAAGAAGGTGAATTTGTTCATCTATTCCAGGGGGTGTTGCATCAAGCATTAGTATTTTTGCTCCAATTGTTCGTGTTTCATGGTTACAAACTTGCCTGTGAACATGCAAGGTACTACAAGCTGCTGAAAAAAGGTAACTATTTTGTTGAGCCGGTAAACAATTTCATCTGAAAAGTTGCGTTGTCGGCTAGTTTTAATTAGGTAGGTTTTCTTTGTTTTCAATAAGTACGGTTGCACAAGTTTTGTTTTGTTTTAACTAGGTTTGTTTTGCGTCATCCTTTTTGTCATTTTGTGTTTTTGATGCTTGAATCTATAGCCCAGTGAATACTAAGGCACTTGGAGATTCTGGATTCTACATTCCTCGTTGTTCCCCAATTTGAGCTAGTTGTCCTCAATTTTGTATTCGCAAAATTGGGGCAACCCTACGGAAGGTTTCATAGGATAAACTCTCTAAGGCATTTCCTTAGTTATTTTGTTTGACTTTGGTTTTGTTTTTGCCCTAGGATTGTAGCATTTTCAATTCCGCTCGTTTTGAGCTATCTTAGGCCTCAAACGGAGTTGTCTAGCTAAAGTTATTAAGGAATTAAGTTTCTGTCGATGGGGTTTTTCTACCCGACTACATATCCTTGTTCTTTAATTTCTCATTAAGTGGGCTTTTTATTGGCAATTACATGGCATAAAAAGTGTCATTTACATGTAAAATGGATTTAGAACCCCATTTTAAAATTTCACATCATTTCGATGAGGTTTAAATATAGTTTTTAATGAATTTCTAATGTAAAGATGGAATTTTTAAGTCTCATTACATATCTCTCATTAAAACTATAAATTACATGTAAAATTGAATACATTGGTGGGTTTTTGATTAATATCGCATAAACATATGCTTTACTTGGGAACATAAAAGTTGATTCTAAAACTCTACCTTTCATGTGTTCAATCCATGAGTCCATGGTGGTGTTTTTTGAAGGCATTACATATATGCTTCTAAAACAAAATTAAAACACATGTAAATGGACCATAACAGCCAATCATTAGTCTAAAGGTGGCGATTTTTCATCTCATTGCATGTACATGCTACATATATATAAAAACATATTAATATGCATGCGTTTTGCATTTAAAATCCTATTTAAGTCATAAGTGGTGATTTTTAAATCCAATACATGTTTTGATATGCATTCAAACATGTGCAATGAATGATCCAAAACGCGTTATGGTATTAGGGCATGTAAAGTATAGTTAAAATCATGTTTTTAATGTTGTTTTGATTCTCAATATTAAAGGTGACGATTTTTATATCACTTACACATACCTAGAAACCTGGAAATAAAATGCTCTGGCTCTACTTCTTGGAAAGAATAAAACCGACAGATACTATGACCTCGTGAAAGATGGTCGCCTGTCTCAACTCACTCGTAAATTAGTTGTCAATTGAAATCTAAAGTCATATGCCCAATGCTATGGGAGATTGATGGATGGATGATGGTGCCATCAACAATCTACAAGAAATTCTTGGCATGGAAGCCATGTAGGATGGTCCAACTCACAAAATCTCAATCTCAAGTTCATTATTGCTTGGTTGAGGCTTCATTTATTTAACCAACATAATAGTCACTTAAACATTGATGTCATGTTTTGATTAGACTTAAATTATAACATTGTGCTAGTTTTCTTAATGCTATTCTCTAATAATGAACACCTAGGACTTCTTCATCGAACAGAAGAAAAAAAGGTTAATTTTACTTCTTGGGAGTAATTTGCACTTTTCTCATTTATCAGAATCAAATATTCAAGTTTAACTAGAGTGACTGTGCCCAAAAGAAAGAGTGAATTGCAACAAATCTCAATGACATTATTCACTTAATGATATCAGATTTCCACAATCCATAGAGATTATTGTTTACATTTCTAGGTAGATTGTGTTGGAGTTTTTTACATCAACGTTTCAGATCACATTCCATGATCCATCATCAAGATGATAAAAGAGAGCTTAAGGAGAACAAAAATAATCCAACATACTATTCATGTCAACCTTTCTTTTAACGTGTACTATTTGCAGTAGTAACAATATGGGCAAATCCGTGTCCCAAGAGACACCAAACAAACAAGTATATATGAATCGACTAAGTAACACTATGCTGAGTCACGGAAAGACTACATTGACATCAAAACATTTTTGTTTAAGTGCTTATAATTAAATGAAAACTTATCCCTTTTGTTTCACTCCAGCAAGCACACAATTAGACAACTGGTTGCAAATGATAAAATCAAAGTTCTTAAGTATTACATGACATCTTTGAAAGAAAACATATCCTTTTTTTATAATATATATTTATTCTTTACACTTTGATCTATGTCCACTCGATATATATTTTTGTGTTATCCGAGTCTGATAACATGTATAATATTATCCAGGACCAACTAATACTTAAACCTAAAACATCTCGTTACCGTTGGGATGTCACCACTGATGGATCTACTCGTCCCTTTGCAGTTCGAATTGTGGACTGCTATTCCAACAATACAAAACATATCCTTACCTATCTATGCCTCCAACCTTACTTGCCCGAAACCCCGTATCCAGTCCCCAACCCCCTACTACAAATACCTCCAATTTCACATGATTATCTACTAATTGGTTGCGAATGAGTTATATTAAAGGGAGTACAGTGGGAACGAGACCTTTTTCAAACATAGCAGACAGGATTCAATCTTCTAATATAAACCCAGTTTTTGCTCATATGTTTCAAGAAAGTATCGAATTATTTTTCTTGTTTTCCAAAGAGAGAAAAAGGAAAAAGAAAAGAGATATTTCATAGATAATTAACTTGAAGAGAAACACGGTTGGAAGGTCAAATAAATAAATTACAGAGTGTGTACGTGACGAAATAAACAATACCTGCTGGCCAGTTTTGGGTCTCCGAAGAGCAGCTCTTTTGTGCCCACAAATTTCACAGTTCCGTCCCACTCTCTTAAGCTGCTTCTCATTCACATTTGTACTCGTACCGCCATTCCCATTTGCAGCCGCCTCCATATTTGCCCTGTTCCACAAATGCAGAAGTCAGAAGTAGATGTGATTGAATTCGCGCTATTGTACAGGTTATTCCATTTTTTTCGGATGTCGGGTGTTTTCCGAGAGAGGGCGCTCATAACTTAGGCCCCGTTTGTTTGCGGGAATTGGGCTGGAATTGGCGGCGGAACTTCCGGTTTTGAACTCAATCGGTCGCTTGGTTGTCATCATTCAAAACTGGGTTTCTATTTTCAAACCCTCATTTCGTGTGAACTTCCGGAAGTTCCACTTCCACTCAAATAGGTGGAATTCACTTTTTAAAACTCATTTTTGTGTTTTAAGCATTGCATTTGATATTCTTTCGGGTCCGGTGACTTTCACTTTTACAAACCTAGCAGCGTCCATTCGAAAGTTCATCTTCCGCATTTTTCGATTGGGGTTTCATTTCGTCTTCGCAGTGGGTCCTCATCCTCGGCACTGGGTCTTCGCATCGTCTTCATAGTGGGTCCTCATCCTTGGCACTGGGTCCTCATCACTGGGTCCTCGTTTTGTTTTCTTCTCCAGCTGGGGAGAGCAAGATAATTGGGGTTTTCCTACCTGCGGTGTCACTGTTATTGGGGTTTCCCTACGGCAAGTGTTTGATACTAAGGTTTTCAGTGTTTGAGGTCTGTGGAAACAAAGGTATGAATTTCAGCTTGCTCGGTCTTT
>MU223431.1:3069877-3084032 GCA_018584345.1 Thuja plicata | reverse complement strand
GTATGTCTCAATTCCAACTCATCCTTACAATATCATTGTGCATTCCTAATTTTATTTGGTATATAGTCTCGATGTCATATAACTTTACAATCAGAATGTCTATTTCCATATCAAATAAAAACAAAATTTGATGTATTTGTCATTTGTGAAAGATTAAATATGATATTTTATATAAATTTAAAAAAATGGACATCACAATATAAATTAAACATTATTCAATAATAATAAAAAATAAAAAATAATAAAAAATAAAAAAATGGACAAAATCAATCACAATATAAATTAAGCATTATTCAATAACAATAAAAAATTATAGTCTTTGTCGAATTCCAATTACAATTCAAAATTGTGAACCAAACGCGAAAGTTGGAATTTGTCAATTCCAATTCCAATTTTGGAATTGGCAACCAAACGCAGAATATGGATTGACCAATCCATCTTCCAGGTCAACCAAACGGTCCAAATTATAACCCGAAGATGCAAAACCGGGATTTCAAAACCTGGTTTTGTGATAATAAGGTTTTGACTCAATTCCAATTCCGCGAAACAAACGGGGCCTTAGGGGAAAGGGGTCGGTAGTGATGCACCTTATGTTTGGGTTTTACATGGATTTAAATTGATATTGAAGAGTAATTTTATTTAGAAAAATTGGTTGTCTACATTAAAAAATAATTTTTTATAGAGGTGACCTTTATATGTCAAAGATACATTGTGCATTTCTCAATCAGCTGAACAGGTCGTCAGACATATCACACCAGGTGATCAAGCAAAGATAAAGATACCACAACCAGTCATAAGCACATTGCACACCTCTCAATTGGTTGAATAGGTACTCAAGCATATCACACCAAGTGATCAATCAGAGATAATAGCATCACAATCATTTCTAGACACATTGCACAGTTTGGGGCCTGAGGGAAACTCGGTTCTAGCCCAAGGAAATAACCTCTTGCAAAACTTTATCCTAGGGATGAGCCAGCAAGGCGGATTTCTGATACTCCCGAGAATGTTCTCCTCAGCTGGATTTGGGAACTCAATCAATTCTGGAACATCCATAAACAATTTGCCACAGGGTTTGTTGGGCTTCCCCCAACTCAACGCATTGCCCATAGGAGGAAACTATATCTATGTGAACATGAAACAATACAAAGGCATAATCAGAAGAAGGAATGCTAGAAATACCAAATACGCTAAGAAGGGCAAGTTGACAATTATTTTTCCAAGACCGGTAATTAAAAAAAATCAGTCACTGAGGTCATTGAGGTCATCCAAATGAGACAAAGGAAACAGATTAGAAATGACAAGAGTACAGTAGAGGCTCCTTGCCTAGCAAACCTAGCAGAAGATGAGAGGTCAAGCATCTACAGTCCCACAAAAATGCCTATGTCTTGGTGCCCAGACATGTACATCAACCACCTAGTACTCATGAAAGAAAGACTGCTGGCATTAGAAGAGAAGAGTCATATGGAAGACACGAAAATGAGAGAGATCAACGAAAGTAATTGGAAGTTAACGAAAGATGTCAATACTCTTAGAGAGCAAGTTCAAAAGCTACAATTCAACCTGGAAAAAGGGGAGTGCGAGCTGACTTTATTGAGGAAAGAATTAAGGGAGACAAAAACAGCAGTAACAGACATAGGAGGAGGAAATGGTAGAGGTAGGGATGACAACCCACAAATTAAAGAAATACAATCTGTCATGGCCGCAATGGAACAAAAAGGGAATCAGATAAGAGAATGAATAGAAGAAGTCAAGTCATGGACCAACATAGTAAGGGGGACTGCAAATACGCCTGGTGAAGCCATTGAAAAGCAAATAAGGAGTCAAATTAGGGAAGAAAAAGAGATAAGCGAGAGGGCAGCAAACCTTGTCATGAAAGGGTTGAGAGACTACGGAGAACAAGAAACCACAAAAGAACTAATAAAGGACTTCCTTAGAGACCAACTAGAGTGGAATGGAGTGGTTATACAAACACATAGAATCGGAAAGTGGACAAAGGGATGCAATGATAGACACATAAGGGTGACGTTTAAGAATATAGAAGACAAAAAAAATATCATGAGAAATAGGAGGTTTCTCAAAGGAACACACATCTACCTTGATGATGACTTTACCATAGCCCAACAAGAAGAAAAAAGGAAAGAATGGGAAAAAGTTAAAACAGCAAGAGAAAGCGGAAAATGGGTGTGGCTGCAAAACAGGAAGGCCCATATTAATGACAAAATAACGCATGATAAATAGGAACTCAGGCCCACCCATGAATTCTTACCTATGGTTAGCTGGAATTATAGGGGCTACCCATGGAGGAGAGGGTCTGGGTTAGGGCCCATAGCAGGAGGCAAAGATATTATCCTACTCACAGAGACACATGAACATGAAGGCTGCAAGGTTCCGGAGTTTGAGGGTTACAAGAAAATCTCAGTATGGAATGAAAGGATAGAAAATGGCAAAGGACATAGAGGTATTACCATCTTGATTAAAGAAACATGGGGCATATTTGTTAACATGGAGAAAGAATATACAAAAAATCATGTCTCTATTCGGGTGGCAGCATGCTATTTTGCCCCTAAAGGATCAAAATTCTATAAGAAGAGACACTTAGACCATGAAGATTTGTTTACCTCGCTCAATAAGGACATTTCTACATTCAGCACCTTAGGGGAATTCTACTCATAGAGGATTTTAATGCCAGGATAGCAAACAATCAGACTCTCAATCTTGAAGGAGGGTACAAGGAAAATAATGATCCGATATGGTTAGAGGAAGAGGGGCCCAGCTTTGGGAGAGGTCATCGCAGGAAGACAAAGGCAAGGTCAATCATTTTAGGGCAAAATTACTGGGTATTTGTTGCCTCCACAACATGGTCATCTGCAATGGGGTGAAGAAATGGCCCAATTCAGGAAACATTACTTGCAAAACTTACAACGGGCAAAGTGTTGTGGATTATGTCATCTGCTCTCAAAACTATACCTCAAAGATATTGGAGTTTGAGATAAGAGAATGCTCAATTGGTCTAAACTCGGACCATAATCAAATCTCACTCAAACTGGCAACGCACATAAAAGAGCATGGAAATGTTCAACAGATACAAAATGAAATAAAAGGTCCTCTAACTGGCAGGATCCTAATGACACATGAAAATCAGGAAATTTTCAAAAAATCTTGTAGTAGGATATCTAAAAATCAACAAAGGAACTCAAACGATGCCAAACAACACCATGTGGACAAAGATAACCTCATCTCAATCATCAACAAGGCACTCGAGGATTGTAAAAGATCTAAACCCAAAAGAGGTAATAAGAATACATTCCTGGCTAACCCGTGGTTCGATGATGAATGCAAGAGGGCAAAGAGCAATATAAGAGGACAAAAGGATAATGAAAAACTTAAGGAGTACAATAAGTTGCTAAGACAAAAGAAGGAACAATATGTGATCTTGAGAAGACTTGAGTTGATTAATCTTGGGAAAAATAGCCCTAAGAAGTTTTGGAACAAACTCAGAAATAAAAAGAAGCAAATAAAGAACAACATAACTAGTACTCAATGGCTGGAATATACCAAAGCATTGTATGAACGCAAGCTAGGAGAACATGACACTCTGATAACTCAACACACATGTAAGCTATTCAATAGTGATGATATCACTCAAGGCATAAGGAGGCTAGCAGCAGGTAAAGCGCAGGATATTGATGGGCTCCAAGCTGAATACTTGAAATGGGGTGTTGATTTTCTTACACCTCATATCAACTGTATCTTTAACAATACCAATGAGGAGGGTTTCCCTAAAAAATGGACGACTAGTGTGGTGGTTCTGATCTTCAAAAGCGGAGACACAAACAACCCCTCTAACTATCGGACCATCATGATCAATCCCCTTCTCGGTAAGCTATTTGGAAGCATGGTAGAATGAAAAATTAGTAAATGGGTTGAAATAGAGGAGAAAGGAGCAAAGGGACAAGTAGGTTTTAGACCGAACACTCCACCATTGATCACGGAGCAACTCTTAGATACTTAGTTGAGAAAATATGGGACACTGCGGGGGATGAGGCTTTTTGGTGTTTCATGGACTTCAAAAAAGCATTTGACACGGTACCCCAGCACAAACTGTGGAAAATAATGGAGGAGTTGGGAATTCCTATGGTGTTAAGGATTGATGTTCACAGACTTTATGAACAGGTTAAGGCCAAAATCAAAACTGCATAAGGGTTATCAGAGTGCTTTGGCTTTGGCAGTGACATAGGGGTTAAACAAGGGTGCCCACTGTCTCCTACCTTGTTTGGGCTTTACATTGACAAGTTAGAAGCATGGTTAAATAATGCTAGTGGTGAGGGGGTTCAGTTGGCTAGTTATGTGATAAAATTATTATTATATGTAGATGAGCTCATCATTATAGCCAAGATGGCTAATGGTTTGAGAGAGCACTTGAAGGCATTGGAAATCTTTTGTCAGGAAGTGGATATGGAAGTTAACACCAGCAAAACCAAAGTCATGATCTTCTCTTTAAGGAGAAATAAGGGCCCCCCCGAACACTTTTCTTTTTGAGGGAAAACCTCTAGAGATTGTGAGCAAATACAAATACTTGGGGATTGACTTCCATAATAAACTCTGCTGGGAAACATGCAGAACTAACAGAATTTAGGGGGGCTAGAAGGCGATGTATTCTTTACAGAATAAGTGTAGAAATGCAAAACTCTGGGATTGGAGGACAAACAAAATGCTATTTGGGTTGCTTGTCACTACTGTGGTTTTGTACGGATGTGAAATTTGGGGCAGTAGCTTATCGGATCAGAAATGGAAATAGGTTGAAAGAATATAGAAACACCTTATCATCAGCGGCCTTAAAATCAAACCTATGGTGCCTTATGAGATCCTATTTGCGAAAGTGAGTACCTTTCCCCTTGAAGCGGTTGCCATGGTCCGGCTGATATGCTACTTAAAGAAAACTCATAATATGGGAAATCATTGTTGGCCTAGGCTAGTCACTAAAGAAAGGCTTGAAAGGAGAAAAAACACATGGATGAAGCAAAACAACAAATGGATACAAAAATAGGACATCAATATCCACATCTGCCCAGATAGTACCGAAGAAATTAAGAAGTTTGTCCTAGAGATATTTTGTAACATCGTGTGGACAAGGCACATGGGGAGGAAAAAAACATACTATATTAAGGAATTTAACCCCAACACTTGCCATGAGGAAACAACTTATTTAGGAGTGGCTACTAAGGGGAAAGCCAAAATTCTTATAGCCCAGCTTAGAACTAGCTCTCACTAGCTGAGATGCGAAACGTGTAGATGGAAAGTGCCAAAAGAAGAATGGGAAAATAGGACCTTCCTATTCTGTGACATAAGAGCCATTAAGACAGAACATCACTTTGTCATGGAATGCCTGACATACAGCGACATCAGATCTAAATACTCAGAGATGTTAGACAACAGCAATATGAGCCACCTCTTTGAATAAAAGCAGCTAGACAAGACCGCAAACTTGATCATCAAAATCCATCGAAGAAGAGAAGATCTAGTCAAAGGGCTACAGTTAGATTAGGCTTCTTGTCGGCTGGCGAGTCCCATAGGCTGCTTTGGCCTCATGGACGTTATTAAATTCTTCATTCATTCATTCATTCAAAGTTGAATTATTTCAAGGTGTTCAAATTTTGATCATTTGGATGGATGATCGGTCATGTAATGGGTCCACCACAATAAGTGACATGGCATGTTGATGGTAGTGGTTGCTTTTGTCATTTCTTGTTGTCCTTTGCATTCAACAATGTGCATTAAATACAAGTTTCCTCATCACTTCCTTCCACCCAACTACATTAACTATGTGTCTATTTACATTTAATCAAACAGTTTAGTGTACAATTTATAGCACAAGGTCCATGGAAGGCTTCATTACATTACACATCACCCTCACTTTCATGCATTTCTTGTAGTGTTCATGACCTCTGTCTCTAAAAAATGTTTAGTTGAGACCGCTTAAATTGCTATTTTTGCAAGAGAAGATGTTTGACTTCATGTAGGCTTTGGCATTTTTGCATACACTTGCTAGCATTGTTCTTTCCTTGGCTTGCAAATATTCTCTCTACCACTAAAGGTAATCTTCTAACCTATTTTTTGCACTCCATTCTCCCAACAATTTTATGGGGTTTACTATTGTTTGCCATTTTTTTGGTACTTCCACCACTAAAATATTGTTGATTTTCCCAAGACGCAATTGTAACTTGGAGCATTGAAAAAAGTTTAAGTAGCTTTCCATTTAACCCAGGGGAGGATTTTGGTCCTCACTAAGGCTACCATTCAGCTTTCTTTGTCTCATTCTTTCACTTATAGTTGTTGCATTTCATTTTCATTTGTTGTGCACTCTAATCATAATCTTGAAGGTTCCATTATTTTGAGGATGCTTATATGATGAAAGGTTCACATATTTCCTACATGTTGAAGGTTATGTTGCTTTGTGAGTGATTCTGTAATATAATTTTTAGCAGATTTTACATTGTGTTTATGAACACAAAAAAACTTGTGCTTATAAACACATTTAAAACTGAGAGGAAAATGAAAGTTATGCGCAAACATCACTATGACTGATTTAATGGATTTTTTTTCCAATGAGGTTTTTTTAAAAAATGTTCTTGTTATGGTTTTCAATACAAATAAAAACAATTAGTATAAAAATATTACTCTAAGATTAAGTCACATTTCTATATGTATTTTTTCCTTTCTTATACTTTTAAGTTATATTTCACATATATGTTATCAAGATGCTTGAAAGTGGTTTCAAATCTCTAAGAGTTATAATTTAGATTCTAGGTTTTTGAAGATCACACAAAATTTTAAACTTAGTCAAATTTCAGTAATCAATGCTCTCTCTCTCTCTCTCTCTCTCTCTCTCTCTCTCTCTCTCTCTCTCTCTCTCTCNCGCTCTCTCTCTCTCTCTCTCTCTCTCTCTCTCTCTCTCTCTCTCTCTCTCTCTCTCTCTCTCTCTCTCTCTCTCTCTCTCTCTCTCTCTCTCATTTTCTTCTTCTTCTCCCTCTCTCTCCCTCACCTCTCTACCTATTATTTCTTTAGGTCTCTTAATAATGTGCTATCTACCTCTCACTCCCCCTTACCCCTCTATTTATCTTTGTTATTCTCTCTCCTTTTCTCTCTTATAGGATATATGTTTTAGCGTACAAGGTTGAAGGTATAGGGTTTAGGGTGCAATATTAATGGTATAGGGTTTAGGGTATATAGGGTTGATGGCATTAGTTATATTGATAATTCCCTCTATATCTCCATATTCCTCTCTCTTTTCTCCCTCCCCACTCGCTCTTATTTCTCTCTTCATTAACCAAGTCGTCACCTATGCTTTCCACTCTCTCTCCTCCTCTCCAAGTTTCTCCACTCCTCCCTCTCTCCCTCTCTAAATCCAAATCCATGTATAATTATCCACATGTCTATATCCCCCCTCTATCTATCGCACCCCTCTCTCTCCTATTCTAGGTCTCTTACCTCTCTCTCCCCTATGGATATCTCCCTCGTAGCTTGTTACATGTCTCCCTTTATGAACACTCTCCTTCTCACCTCTTTGTCCTCACTTCTCTATCTCTGCCTCCCCTAGGTACCTCACTTCATTCATGTCTAACTCTCCATGTACATCCCTTATTACTCTTTTATCATTGTTCTTTTGTCTCTCCTATTCTCCCTTCCTCCTCTCTGTACATCATCACCTCTTCCTCCACTTTATATGGTATAGGGTTTAGGATATGTAAATTAGTTATAGTATAAAATCTAGGTATTAGGATGGAGGGAGCGAGAGACCTAAGAAGGAGGAGGAGAGAAAAGTGGAGATGGAGGGAGAGATATAGAGAGGTGAGAGACCTATAAGGGAGAGAGAATAGTGAGATAAATATATGGGGATAAAAGAGGAGAGAGGTGATGAATTGGAGAGGGAAGAGAGAAAAAAGAGGAGAGAGGGGAGAACAAAGAGAAAGAGAGGGATAGGGAGGGAGAGAGAGGTAGAAGAGAGTGAGCAAGAAACCTAGAAAGATAAGACAAGTAGAGAGAGAGAGAGACCCTATATAACCTAAAACTTGTACCATCAATCTTGTACTCTAAACCCTATACCATATATCTTATACCTAGATGGGGAGAGAGAAGAGTGAGATAAATAGAGGAGGATAGAGAGAGGTGAATAATACAAGGAGAGAGTTCATAAAGGGATAGGGAAGGGCAGGAAGAGAGAGATAGGGAAGGAGAGAACTAGAAAGAGAATAAACAAATAGGTGAGAGACCTAGATGGAGAGACAGGGGTAAGATAGAGGGTGATAGAGAGAGGTGGGTAATGAGACATGTATGTAGAGGTAGATAGGTGGAGAGGAGGGGAGGGAGAGGGTGAAAGGGAGAGTGATGACCTAGATGTGTCTGTGAGAGAGAGTATCCATACAAGCAATGCATCCTCAACCCTATGTACCTGTAGACACCTAAAAATGGCCTATTGCTCTAATGCAATAACATTACTAATATTCTTATTTAATTTATTTAATAATCTTTATTATTCAATAAAATTTTATATTTCTACCATATTCTAAGATCAAAATCATCATTTCCCTTTAATTTCATAATTAAGTAGTTTTAATTAATTATTTTAATCATTCAACGTCTAATCAAAATTTCATCACCTATTCGTCTACAAAATAATTAATCTAGCACTTGCACCCCAATGAAGGTGCAAGGGAATCGACGATAGTTGTTGTAGTGGAAATGAATTTTTACATTATATAAAGTAGTGTATAATAGTGTAGATTTGTAAATATCAACAGTTTGGAATCATGGTTGAAAGGTTCAGGGTAGAAGACATTGAAATTGACCTATTGTACCTACTTTTGGTTCAAAGTTCAAGGTTCAATAGGTTCAAAGGTGCATGTTCAACACCAATAGTTTAGAAGTCTAGATTGCATAGGTTCAAAGTTCAAATTATCAACATTCGAATTTGCAAGGAGTAAAGTGTTGAACCATTGAAATTTAACCTTTACAAAAGTTCAAGGTTCAAAGTTCAAGAATTTCAACAACTCAGAATCATGGTTCAAAGGTTAAGGTTAGCAGACATTGAACTTGAACCATCGTACCTATTTGTGGTTCAAAGTGCAAGGTTCAAGAGGTTCAAAGGTGCAGGTTCAACACCAGGAGTTCAAAAGTCCAGATTGCCTAGGTTCAAAGTTCAAATGTTCAACATTCAAATCTGCGAGGAGTAAAGTGATGGGCTTATACAGTCCTAATCTCACAGATTTAAGACAAAGTTAAGAGTCATGTCATGCCTAAGGTTGAATCCCAATGGAGATTTCTAGCATGTGATTGTTCTACAGATATGATTGCAACTTATGGCGTATCCCAAAAGGGCAGGAAATGAAATGAGATTAAAATACTCCTCCTACTTTGTATAAAATAGAGTCTAGGAGGAAATGAATGTGAATGTGTAAATGCAAAGGTAAACACTCACGAAGAACGCAGTCAAAGCCAACCACTTGGTTAAGGAAGTATAGAGGTAAACACTCACGAAGACCGCAACCAAAGTTAACCACTTGATCAAGGAGGTACTTTGCATTCAGTATGGTAGTTGTTGCCTTACTCGAATACTACAACTTTGTACTCTCATAAGACGTGTAGCACACAGTTACACGATCCACTTTGTAAACACTAAGCATGGTTTACGAACAAGAAAACCCACTTTTGCAGCTGAATACCTAAGTTTTGGTGGTTTATATCGTGAGACAGGTTTTTGGAGCGTCTGTACATGAGAGACCTCGCAGGAAAAGCCTATCAGCTAATAAATAGTGATATTATCATACAAGATTTATTTGCAACAATTATTCTCACAAATCACTTACCTAGAGTGTCAAATGTAGGAAAATCCTAGGGTGTAAGAAAAATATTGCATCAAACAAAATATTTGGATTTACATTGTTTATTTTCTTATAAGTTATCATTCACAATCAATTTATCATAAATATTATATATTTCACTCTATTCTTACATCTCACCTCATAGTTGGTAGTATATATTATACATTCACACTATAACATTATATAACACTACAAAGAGATTATTAGGTATTTAACCTTCTGATTGGAAATTATCATAACACACTCAGTTTCATCGTCAGTGCTTGTGGTAACTTCCTACAGATTTCCACAATAGGGGAACACATTCCCAGGTACATTGGACACAAAAGAGATACAATGTGAATTGAATCAAGATGTGTCATTGCTACTACATTTATTATAAAAGACTCATTTACCTATTTTGCCAATTTCACATTTCATTAGGCATTGATATTTGTGGCAAGTTGCACCTAATAGACATTACTCATAAGGCTAGAAGCCAATATATTTATAAAAAAAAACTAAAAAAAACTTGAAGAACATTTTAAAATGGTGAAGAAAGTAAGAAGATAATTGATGCATAGTTTGGGATGAGCCTATATTGTCATATCATTATTTTTACAATTTGATTATTTGTAATCAAATGGTTGATGCTTAACATGTCGGAAGCACATTGTGGAAATTTCTATTTTTTGTAATGATGTTGAATTAAAAAATATATTATTATTTTCTTTGTCACCAAGTTTCTTATTATATGTGTAATTAACTACTTGGTTGCATAATCATCAATTAGACCCTTTGTCCATGACCACATCAACCCTATGTGAGAGAGACGATGTAGTAGAAGTTGGAATAGTTTTGGGCATTATGGTTTCAATTCTTCCTAGCAAAACACTCATTGTCACAATGTTCATAATTAGTCTTAGTCATCTTTCTAGCACTCAATTTCTTTCAAACATCACTTCATAAGAGGTGAATTTTCTAGCCATTTATCCTAGTTTGCTATTGAACATCCTATTAATGTGCAAACTAATGAAGATAAATCTAATGATGTCTTCCATAGCTAAGACCTACTCGAGATAATTTGAATGTGTAGAAACCAAACAAACATATAAAAAAACTTTTATTATTAATATAAATACCTAAATTGACAATGATTATATTAAATAAAATAAGCATGATTAATGCTTTTGATTATGATTAGATTACTTTCCCGTCAACATTTTTTATAATAAGACATTCTTCTTTGTATCCCTTTTTGCATTTTCATTTTCTTATAATTAATCTCCTTATGTATTTTTCCTCTAGAAATTTATTTACATGTTTATGCATTTTCTCATTAAAGATAGATACATATGTATCTATATAATTCATTTTTATAACTTTTATTATATATCAATACCTATTATTTTTTCTATATTAATATTCTTTTCTTTTTCTTCTCTCTTTTTTATCTTCTTTCTTTTTTTTCTTTTATTCTTAAGGTCTTGCCTTGATTTTTCCTTTTTTTAAATCATTTATTTCTCATTTTTTTCACAGTTTTAACTCTTCTTGTTCTCTTTATTTAATTTTTTTCCCCTTTGTTCTTAATATATATATATATGTTTATTATAATATTCAAATAAAATCATTACATAAATTTTTTTTATATTTATATGTTTATTTTCTTTTTGTTATTTAGAAAAAATTTACTTTCATTCTTATTATTGAAATTTTTTTTGTTCTATTCTTTGTCATTATTACATAAATTTATCGTATTCATTTTTAATATTATTTATATTTTTCATATTTTCCTTTTATTCTTTAATTTAGAAGTTTTTTTATACTTCTTTCTTATTTTTGTTCAGATTGCATTTACTCATTCTGATGAGGAAAAAATATAATACAATCGAATTCAAAAAATTTAACCATAATTTCATAGATTGTGTAAAATTTATATATTTAATAAAAAATTATAGAATAAACATATGGTAATCTTAAACAATCCATAAAATATAATGAAGAATGAAAATATCTTTGATTTTAAAGAATTTAGCCAATTCAGTGATAGGTTCAAAAAATTACATTTTCACTTCATCAATCAATCTAATCATTAATACACAAACTTAAAATTTCATATGAAAGTTGCCCTTTTGAGATCAATTAATACATCTACAGTTCTCTCTGTCTCTTCTTTCTTCTCGACCCCTTATTTCTGGTGAGCGGTTTAATATTGCATAGTTAAATTATTGGAGCCAAAAGTTGTTGAAGAAGGTATCTTGATCAGCACTATATGTAGTAACTTATGCATCGGTTGTGTCGTCAACAATATAATGCCTGGTTAGAATGGAAAAGTCCCTCCAAATGCTTAGAGCTTGGTAGTAGCCATTAGCAAATAGAGCAGGAGTTTTGACATCTAAGCATGCGATATTGTTGCCTGTAGAGAAGACACCAAATTCTGGTTTAGTTTGGTTTCACTGTATATATATGAAATCTATAGAAAGGGCATTGCGATTATAGAGATTTAAAAAAAAAAGATAATCTAATAAAAACATGGAAATGATTTACGGTTTAAAGAATTTAATAAAAACACGACTTACAATTACCAGATTGTGGAACCATATCATATGCATTCATTCCTTAGGCTTTAAATGCTGACACGAGATTTCTGAGGCTAGAAATTTCAAGGGTCCTCTTTGCTAACTTCAAACTGGCAATCTTTCATTTTCAACAACACATTTCATCTTTGCCTCTTTTCGCTCCCCTTTTTTCATCTTTATTTGGGCGGGAGTTTAATTATTGAGCGGGAGGAGATAAATTTAAAAATAACATTATCATTTGACTGAGATTGACGATCAACTACTCAGACCACCACCATATTGATGATGATGCAGAATGAGATGCATATGGTGCATCCATCCATCAACCGGCTTTACTAACAGAAAATGAGAAAGAGATGGATTGTTGTTGGGCCCCACCTAACACACTCCAAGCGGTCAAAGCTTAGAGTGTGCTGGTTAAGCCCAGCCAATAAATAGATGGATAAAAGCTTAAAAGATGAAAGGCAAAGACAAACGTGCATGATTTCTAGCATGCATAATCTCCAGTACCTCCAAAGTGTTGCAAAGAAGAAGCGTACCAGCCACTATTTTTCCTTTCATCCTAATAAAAACCCGACAGGTTTAAAACTTCTTATGAAATGCAGGGATTTTAGAATTGTAATAAATATATGTTGACATTGTTGTTGTTTTTAACCTTTTGGATTTTATTAGGGGTAGGCTTGTCAAATTCCTTTGGCGTAAAACAAAGAGATGAACGCAGACAAGAAAGTGATTGAAGGCTCGCGTAAGGGGAAGAGTAAATAGGAGGAAAAATGTGTAATACAAGTAATAGTACAGAGAGATTACATTGAATGAAATGATTTAATTCTGAGACGTACAAATTTTGTAAGGAGATCATGACATTCTAAACTATGAACACAAAACTGCTTATCGATAGCCTCAAACCATTTTCTGGCAGCTTTTTTCAGGTGTGAGACAACTTTCGGTTGCAAGCAATCTCAAAGGAGAAGCCTATCGGCTAATAATTAAACATTATTTAATTATTCTCTGTCTCCTTATAATTAATTAAATAATCAAATTTAATTAATGTCCCCCTTCACTAATTATTACATTTATGTAATAATTAAATCAAATTCTATCTCAAGATTAAACAAATGATATTTATATAATTAAACTAATCATTCCCCTCTCATGATTAAATAAATTACATCTATTTAATTACACTAATAATTCCTCTCTTGTGATTAAATAAAAAATATGTATTTAATTAAACTATTTATTCCCCTCTCATGATTAAATAAATTATATTTATTTAATTAAACTAATAATTTCTCTCTCGTGATTAAATAAATTATATTTATTTAATTAAACTAATAATTTCTCTCATAAATAAATTAGTAATTTTTTATTTACAAAATATCTCCACATGTGCAAATAAATAATTTATTATTGATTTAAATCATAATTATCCTCCTAAATTCCTAACTCACACTCACTTTGAGTTAGCTTCTCAATCACAATTCCTTCCTCCACAATTCTCTCTCCTATCTATTCAATCTACATTTTTAATTCCTCCCCCAACAATCAGTTAAGCCTCCAATCAATTCAATCTTCTAATCCATGCAATCAGTTAACTCATCTATTCCATTTGTTAAATCACCAGTCTATTCAAGTCATCTCTCCAATCTATTTGTTGACAGGTCAACCAATCCCCTAATCTGTTAGAAACATTGAGGGGGGGGGGGGGGGAATCAG
>MU223431.1:3032036-3052144 GCA_018584345.1 Thuja plicata | reverse complement strand
ATGGATTGTGCTTCTTCAATTGAATCTGAGCCACTCTTTGAAGTTCAATCTCGACCGTCGATTCGAGAGAGATTTCTATAAAAGAGAAACTCTTTTCCCTCACAAAGGATCCTAATTTTTTGACTAACGTTATTATACTGTATTTTCTTCTCTTTTTATTAGCATTTATCATTTAGCATTGTTGTTTTAATTCCAAGCATGCAAATCTAATCATTAGAGCACATTCAATTTGGGTTTTAAAAAGAATCTCACTTTTCAATTTGGTGCTTCTAAAATCAATCTTAAGTAGCTTGGATGAACAACAAACTGCATATGCATATCATATTAGATAATTTATCATAGTTTTAAATCCTTCATTTAGGTTAGTGTGTAGTCACTGAGATTTCAATGATCTGAGAGCAAGCTCATACTCCTACCTATTAGGAGGCAACAGGTCGATTCATTCACACATGCAAGATGAATTAATCAATATTCATTCCTGTATGCAGCTGAAGAGCAATGACTATGTTGAAGTGTTATGCTAAATTAGAGGCCCACATTTAGCTATCACAGATGGTAGTCTGGATCGGGTGAATATCCCTAAGTAGCCAACATGGTCAACTAGGATTTTAAGTTTGTCACACGCATACAACTAATTGGATAGACACCACGAAACCTTACTATAATTCAGTTAATTAGAGACCCACCTGGTTCACCTCTGAATCAAGTGTCTTATTATAGTGTAAGGGGTTGCATAATTCCCCCCCCCTAAGATTCCCAACATATTTTTTCCAAAGTATTGTGTTGATGAAAGAGATATTCATTAGCACAACAACAATACCTGGGAAAGGCAAAAACATAGGCACCTACATCATGGATCTTTGTGTCCTAGTAGCATGAGAATTGTTGTGTGAGCTGACGAACATAAAAATAATTGGGCCTATAACATTACATATTGAAGCCAAATGACCATAGATTAATCATACTATTTCTGTTTTCACCGTGTGAAAACCTTGCAGCTTGAAATAGTTTTTGAGCATACAATGATCATTTCCTTTTTTGAGTCAGTCCTGCAACTACACTAAGATTTGTGATTGTTGTATTTGTACACATCTCAAACATTGGTCCTACAATATTGCCCTATCAGAATCCTATCAGAGAACCAAGCAAATCCAACAAATAGGTTCCAAAACATTCCATTTCTCTCTTGTCATAAAAAATGGTGATCAACATACCCTTGCATATTCATCTGACATTTTTAGCATTATTCCTAGCATAAAATCTTGCATAGTCATTCCCTTTTTGCATAATCATCATTATAATCCAGAAAATTCCAAATTTCAAAAACATGGCTTGCATTTCCTAGAGGTTAAGTTTTAAACTTTTCAGAGTCTTTTGTGGTTTAAAGGGTGCATTTCCTTAGGACATTCCAGTAGTGGTCTTTTGTATTATCTTGGCTTCATCAAAACTTAGTCACCATCATCTTGCCTTGGCTTAGGCACCTGTCATTCTAGTTAACACTTGTCTTAGACAAACATCATTTCCAGTATCAGTTATCTTTGTCCTACCTTTTTCAAGTCAAGATTGTCCACTGAATCATTCAGGACTTTCCTCGAAGTGTTCACCTTGGAATTTTCTAGAATCTATTTTGGATCATATTATCTTCATTTTAGGCAACATCCTATTCATTCATTCCTAGATTGCCTCAACATCTTATTACCAGAAAATCCAAAAATTTAGGTTTCATTTATCCTCTACATATGTCGTTCACGAGATCACAAAAGAACAAAGGAACAATGGATCCCAACATAGAACCCAAACATGATCCCAATAGTGAAACTGATGTTCTTATTTAGAAGACTCGACGACTGGATTTCAACTATCCAGAGACTATTCAACATCATGAGAAAACACACATTGATATCCCATAGTTACCCCATATCCCTCCACTAGAAGATGAATTCTCATTTGAGAATATCAGGGCTAAATGCAATGACAAGGAAGAAGTTAATGATGCCCTAGAAACTCTTGCAGAAATGCTTGTTGTGGGATCACTACTGGAAACTAACCCAGATGCGTACTTCAAAATGCTTGCATAGAATGGTGCCAAACTACCTACTGGATACGACACCTCCACCATAGTAGAAGTCACCCCATACCATTATCTTCGCTTACCTCCATTACACCACTTCCAATCAACTCCATTTTGCCTTCTGGCAACCCCACACAAAGCGCCTCCCAAGTAGCCACATCTTCCACTACACTAGGTATCCAGTAAAAAAATCCTCTCTTTGCCACTTTTCCACCCATATCTACCACACCTTGAACCACAACAATACCCTCCATTATGACATCAACCCATGCAAAAAGTAAATCCAATATGCCTCCATTAGGTCACAATCCTAGTAGTCTTTTGACAGGAGTTCCCTAGATCACTCAAGGGACATCCCAATGACAGTCCATCAACAATCTCCCCACAAGTGTTCCTTCCAATTCAGGAAACTCCCAAATCAATCAAGGGGCACCTCCACATCAACTTCCCACCAATCCCAACTATTCAAGGATTTTGGTTTCCTTTTTGAAACATCATGGAGTAACTGGGCCTCACACTTCCAACCCTACAACACCGCATCAGCAGCAACCGTCATTCATCCCACCGCCTTAGCAACAACCATAATTTGTCCCACCACCTCAACAACAATCTCCTATTAAACCCAACTACATAAGGATTCTTACTTCCTTTTTGAAACATTATGGAGTAACTGGGCCTAACACTTCCAACCCTACAACATCACCTCAACAACAACCTTCATACGTCCCACCACCTCAACAACAACCTTCATATGTGCCACCACCTCAACAACAACCTTCATATGTGCCACCACCTCAACAACAACCATCATTCATCCCACCACCTCAACAACTTTCATACATCCCACCACATCAGCAACAACATTCACGCCACTTCAATAGTAGCCTTTGTATATTCTACCACACCAACAATAGCCTTTGTATATCCCACCATCTCAACAACAACCTCCATACATCCAATCTCCTCAACACATTCCACAACCTTAGTATCTTTTGCATATGATGTAGCCATAGTATACTCCACCAACTCAGTTCATCCCATCACATGTGCCAGAAATATACACTAACACGGGTTACGAGCCCTCATATAACTAGGCACCATCTTATAATAGTGGGATAACTTTCTTTGATCCTAATGTGATACAATCTACACCAAAGCCCACTGAAGCCTTTGCCCAACAACTCTAACTTCTCCAGTAATATATCATTAACTTGCAAATAGGCACTCCTAAGAGGTCTTACACTATTGTTGATCTTAGTCCTTACCCTTTTGACAAGACATTACATATGCCACCTTTTCCACGCAATTTTGAGACGCCAAAATTTGACAAACACAAGAAAAAGGGCGATTGTCAAGACCATATGTGGGAATTATCCAGGGCTTGCATAAAAGTGGCCTACGATGAAACTTACCTGATGACATTGTTCCCACGTAGTCATGGTGGGCCATCCATGGAGTGGTTTTCCAAACTTCCTACTGGGATATTATCCTGCAACGAACTAGCTGAGAAATTCACATCAAACTATTCATACAACATTATCATGGAAGTAACATTAATGGATCTCTGCACTACTAAGCAAAAGAGTGGTGAAAATTTTGCGTCATTCTTACAAAGATGGAGAAATTTTTCCTCAAAGGCATCTTTCCACGTACCTCTAAAAGAGAAGATCCATATATTCATCAAAAACTATAAATTGGACATGATGTGTGAATTAAACTCCTAGCAAATTGAAACCTTTGAAGAGCTAGTTGAACAAGGACTAAAAGTAGAAATATCTCTCACCCTAAAGGGATCCATCAAGAAAGATAATAGTAACTCAACACCTTATGAAAAATCCAAGCATTGGCCTAAAAACAAAAATTTGACAAATGATGGTGTTGTTGATGCTAAGATGGTCGGACTAGTCATGCGCATAGAAGCACCACCAACACCTACTCAACAAACCCAATCATTAAAAAATATCTAGAGGGTTAACACCACTAACATGACAAACCAAGAAGTTAACCAAACCTACCAATAAAGTACTGCAACAAAGCACATCACTCCTCCTCAAGACTTTACGCCTCTTGGAAAACCTCTTGAGAAACTACTACAATCTCATTCAGTCACCCTACCTGAAATTAGACATTATAAGAGTATCGGTAAACCTACATGGTGGAACAATAATGCTTACTATGATTACTACCGAACTAAGGGACACAAGAAAACCAATTTCATTCAACTAAATTATGTTATCCAGGATTTCATCGATCACAATGAGATAGAAGTTATCACAAACATGGGCACCACCAATCAAGATTGCAAAATCTTCACAAAGCCACTGATGGATCATGTCAAAGCTAAGGCATCCACTTATGGACATGACAGTAAAGAAAACTTAACCTACTCTAAACTTAATCTTGATCTAACCATAAACATCATCACCATCTGAGGTGCAGATACCAGTTGTGTTGTTACTACCCGCCGTTCCAAAATCACAGTGCAAGGAGCCCCGCCAAAGGCCGTTATACCAAATAAACTATTTGCCCCACCATAATGTTCTTATAACTTATTAGATCATCTGAAGAATGCCTCAACACAAATCTCCATCTATAAACTTCTTCACATATCACCCAATCACAAAGAAGCATTAGATACATCCCTGCAACAAGCCTCTATTTTGAAAGATATACAGGTTGACGAATTTCAAGCCATGGTAGGAAATATGTCCACACAACATCATGTTTCCTTCACTGAGAAAGATATTCCTATCCATAAACTATCTCACAATTATCGCTTACATCTTGAAGTCTTTGTCAACCTCCATAAAATCAGACGAGTCTTGATAGATGACCGAGCAAGTCTAAATATTCATAGCCTAAAATGGGTAAAAGTACTGAGCTACTCTGACAATTGTTTAGATGTTACCAAGAAGATCATAATCAAAACATATGATGATGAAGAAAGACCTTCTCGAGGTGTCATTAGTCTTCCAATCAGACTGGGTCTAGCAACATAAGAGACTGCCTTCCAATTCATATACCTAGAGCTTGATTACAACATGTTATTGGGTTGACCATGGATACATTCCATGCAAGCGGTACCATCTACTTATCATCAATGTTTGAAATTACCTCATGATGGAGTTGAAATTACAATGCCTAGTGATAGAGATCATTTTATGTATTGTACAAATATGAGAGGACCTACTTCCAATCAAGTACCTAACAATAAGGAGGCATCTATGGCCTTTTCATCTCAACACAGATTGTACAGACCTGGAAATATCAACAAAACTACCTATATCAGATCTCAAAATCCAAGTCAAAGAAAATGGATGCAGAGAATACTCCTATGTAGACTTCTTCTGTGTAGGAAGCTACCAATCTCACCCCATACACATGGAAATCCTAAACACCCTCTCCAAAAGAAGCAAAATATAACACTTGTCTATACACTAACAATATTTATAAGATGGGGAGACATTCACGAAGAAGTCATATAAGACAACTTATCTTCCTAGTTGTATGCAGATCAAGAAGCCCTTGAGGTGAAAATTTTAGTACATGAATATGGACATGGGTATACCATTGTCCAAAAATAAGGGTTTAATGGATGCTCTCGATTTAGGCAAGAAGGATCAAGGAATTCTTGAGCCAATTGCACCAACCCAAAACATAAAGCATCATAACTTAGGTTTTAGACCGTTGATAGAAGATATTTCAAATATATGATATTAAAGCTTATGTTCATAACTAAGTTGAAACATTTGAGGAACTACATTCTAACACAGACTCCCATGACTATGAGTGGGATTCCCCACATACCACTATTACCTTACACCTTAACACTATCATTGCTCGACTATCTTTACAAGATGGGCCCACAAATCACCGAGCATGGATTAAAGAATGTTGGGCCCAATTTGAACCTTCATCCTTGTCCTCCTACAAAACTCATGATTTAATGTTTGATTCACATGTCAATACCTTTTCCGAACTCCCAATTTCATCCTTCCAAACCAAATACAATATAGCTTTGGTTTACCCCAACCTTATAGATTCGGAACAACAAAATCCACCGACCATACACATTTTTGAGAATGATGAAGCTATTGTTGAATACTTTAGACTAAAACAAGGCATACCTATGGGTGACCACAAGGTAGGTTTCAACATTTAATTGAATAGCACAACATAATTTGGGGATCTATATCAATCCTCTAGTCATAAAATTGAAAGAGAAAATATAAGACTATTAGGTGAAAATCAAAAGGCACCTTCTAGCTCCTCCAAAATAGTAAAAATAAAATATGTGTCCAAGGGTGAAAACCTCACTGAGGTGCCCAAGGATGGAGAGATTGATATTCTTCCCATTATAGAAGAAAATTCACCATTAATGGTAGAGAAAACAACAACAATCAACATTGGCACTGGAGAAACACAAAGTCTGATCCACCTAGCAGAGTCATTAACACCAGAAGAAAGAGAACAATTCATTCAGTTCTTTAAAGATAGGAAAATAAAATTTGCTTGGTCATACTCTAAAATGCCTGGATTAGATCCAAAATTAGTGTGACACCATCTTCCACTAAATATGCGGGCAAAGCCATATGAACAAAATATCCACAAAATGCATCCAAAGATTGCTCTATTGGTCAAAGCCGAATTGAAGAAACTACTGGATGTAGGATTTTTTAGACCCATTGACTATGCAGATTGGATCTATAATCTTGTACCTATATCAAAATCATGTGGAGACATAATAATTTTCATTGACTTTAGAGAGCTAAATTTTTATTTCCCAAAAGACGATTTCCCATTGCCAAACATAGACATGATTGTTAATCTCACTTCACGATAGAAGATGTTGTCACTCATGGATGGTTTCTCCAGACATAACCAGATAAATATTGCACCTGACGATCAACATAAAATAACTTTCACTTGTGCCTAGGGTACTTATTGTTGGTGTGTCATGCCCTTCGGTCTAAAAAATGCTTAAGTAACATATCAGAGAGCAATGACAACTATCTTTCATGACATGATGCATATCATTATGGAAGACTATGTTGATGATATATTGACAAAATCATTAGAGATAAATCTACATCTATCAATATTAGGGCCAATATTTGATAGAATATAGGAGTACAATGCAAGGTTAAATCTAAAGAAATGTGTCTTTAATACCAAATCAGGAAAGTTGTTAGGATTCATTATTTCCCATCGAGGAATAGAGATTGATCCTGAAAAGGGTCAAGCCATCATTAATATGCCTCCACCAACAATACTAAAGAACCTGGGGAGTCTACAAGGTCGAGTACAATCAGTAAGGTGATTCATCTCACAACTAGTTGATAAATGCTATTTATTCTAATGCTTACTACACAAAGATGCCAAATTTGCATGGACCAAAAATTGCCAAGCAACATTTCAAGTATTTAAGGACTATCTACTCTCAACACCATTCTTAGTAGCACCTAGTCCAAATCAACCCTTATTGTTATACATATCAGCTATAAAGCACTCACTGGGGGCATTATTGGCATATAATGATGCCAAAGGTAAGGAAAGAGCCATCTACTATATTAGTCACACACTTGTGGCATATGAAATAAACTATAGTGATATTGAACGAGAATGCTTGGCTATAGTTTTTACTTCCCAAAAACTTAGACATTACATGTTAAGTCACAAGACTATCCTAATAGCAAAGATTGATCCATTGAAATATCTATTGAGTAAAGCTACATTGATAGGGTACCTCGCCAAATGGGTCATGATACTTGGTGAGTTTGACATTAATTATATGGATAGAAAAACAATAAAGGGAAAAGTAATTGACAATAAGTTGGCAGATGTGCCCTTACCTTCTAGTCATCCAATGTTTAAAGAGATCCCAAATGAGAACATATTTTATCTGGAGGAGAAAAACCAATGAAAAATATACTTTGACGAATCTCACACACAAAAGGGATCAGGTGTTGGCATAGTATTTGTCACTCCCTAAGGAGACTCCATTCTAAGATCATACAAGTTGAGCCTTGATTGCACCAATAATATAGCTGAATATGAAGCACTGATCATAGGGCTCAAGATAGTTGTGCAATGGAAGATCCAACAGCTACAAGTATTCAGAGACTCTCAACTAATTATCAACCAAGTCAACGATAGTTATGTCATAAAGGATGGAAAAATCATTCATTATAAAGCCTTGGTGGAAGACATAAATCAACATTTTGAAATGATTTCATTTGAGCAGTTACCAAGGATTAATAAAAATTAACAGATGATATGGCTACTATACGATCTTTTCTTGACATGCCACCATATGTGATACATTATGAATTAATGGTTGAACGTCTCACGATCCTTGCCTTTGAAGTTCCCAAGTCTGAGGTCGTGCGCAAAATTGTTGGTCCCAATTCTCCCTGGTACCAAGATATATAAACCTATCTAACTAGCCAAACAATCCTATTTAATTGTCTCAAAGCCAAAAGAAGTCCTTGATAAGGCAGGCCTCGCAATACACTATCATAGCCAATACACTTTACTATCATAGTTTGGATGGAACGCTCCTCATATGTCTAAACTTGGAAGAATCACAAATGACCATATTAGAAGTACATGAGGGCATTTATGGTGCTCATTCAAGTGGATTAACTTTATCTAAAAATATTTTAAGAATGTGGTATTAGTGGCCTATAATGCAAACAGATTCTTGCCTATATGTATAGAAATGCAGAAGGTGTCATATACACAGGAACCTCGTCCATGCACCTTCTTAGGATTTGGAGCCACTCACATCACCACGGACCTTTTCACAATGGGGGCTTGACCTAGTTGGCAAGATCAATCATTTATCCTCTAATGTCATAAGTACATAATAACAGCCATTGAGTACTTCACAATGTGGGTTGAAGCAATTCTAATGACTTACACCACTAGCAAACTGATTTCCAAGTTCCTTTTGAACTATATCATAAGTCACTACAATGTTCCACAGACCATCATTACAATCATGCCCCCCCTTAAAAAATAAGAAAGTAGACAAGCTTTCCAGAAAATTCCATATCCACCATAGCTATTCTTCACTCAACTTTCCCCAAGAAAATGGCTAGGTTGAGGCTATGAACAAAACCATTATTAAAATTCTAAAAAATATAGTCAATGAAGCTAGTTGAGATTGGCATCTCCAACTCAACCCCACCTTATGGGCATATTACACTAGTTTCTTCACTCCCACATGTTCCACTCCATACTCACTAGTATGCGGTACCAAATCCATCTTTCCAATAGAGGTTAAACTCCCATCATTGCGCGTATCCCTCAAGAACATCATTTCAAATGAGGAATAAAAAGTATCTCAACTGTGGGAGGTAGATTTTCTTGATGAAAAGAGACAAAATAAAATGACACATTTGCAATAATATTAAAAATGTCTCAGAAGAAGCTACAACAAAAATGTCATCCACAAATCTTTTTGAAGTTGGTGATCTAGTCCTAATGGAAAATCAGAAAAATTAGACAAATAGACAAAAGCTAGGAAAGCTTGAACCAAACTAATTGGGTCTTATATCATCTTAAAATGGAAGCACTTCCATTTTGGTAGCTTTATCACCCTCATTTAGTACACTTACATATTAGATTTGCATTTGGGATGCATCTGCACTTGATTATGCATTTCTAGGTGAAATTAGGGTTAGGATCCTATGGATTCTCCTTAATTCCTCTCTCCGTGGATTTATTTTTAGGTAGAACCTATGTATTGGCTCTCCTAATATTCATCATACCTCTTATATGGATTTTCTGCCTCTCTCCAGCACTCTGGTGTGTTTTCTCACCTTCTTAGGTCCCCAACTGACCTGGGAATCTTGCAGATTTCTCAAGGTGACTTACCTGAAACCTCAGGTCAGAGTTGAGGTTGATTCTGACCTAGTGAGGTTGACCTTGACCTAGGTTAAGGTCAAGGTTTACCTTTACCTAGGTCAAGGATGAGGTCAACTTTGAGCTCTATCAGGTGTTGGTCCCCGCTTTCAAATCTAGAGCATATCGGGGTCTTAAACTTAAAAATAGGTCCCCATGTCTGGTGCGAAAGTGTTTTCTCTGATATTCAAATTAATAAATCCCCTCCTTGGTTGGTGATTGTAATTGGACCATAATTCAAGGAAAATTTTGAATTTGGGTCCCTTGCATTGACCTAGGAGGTCTATATTGAGATCTCTATATACACACTCTCTTTTGCCTTCATTCTTCATGAAAGGAAATTGTTAGATGGACATGACAAATTTATGATTATGACATGATGATGATGAAAGAATGCAAGAGGATGATATAGAAGGATGAGATATGGTGATGCCTTAATACATACAAGGATTTTTGTGGACAAGCTATTGTGGATCTTCATTGGAGCAAGAAAGAGTTCTTCCTTTCTTCCTTCTTCTTGGATCTACCATTTTCAACATTCAAGCATTCAAAAGACACTATCATGGGGTAGAAATTGTGGATTGTGAGTTTGGTAGGATACTTTAGCCTTGGGGGCTTGGTATGCTTTCTTCATCATATTCAAATCTATGTATTTATCTCTCATTTTCAATTCATGCTAGGGTTTCAATCTAGAGGATTAGATCTTAGCAATATATATTCAAAGCTCTTTCCAAGAGCAACACACACACACATTCTATTACATTCGGCTATTCATGGAGGTGGAAACCACCAAAACAGGGGTTTGACTAAGGAAAAACCCTATATAGCTACCCCAAAACCCCCATTTTCAGATATCTACAGGTGTTGTTTCAAGAGTTACAGGTCAGAATCAAAATTCTGTTATGGGTCAAAATCAACATTTTGTTTTGGGTCAGAATCGGAAATTTTGTGTCAAAGGTGACGTTGACTTTAGGGTTAAAATTGAAATTGAGCCAGATCAGAAAGAGATTTTTGGGTTTTCTTCGTCTCTATGTTTCTGTTCTAGATCCAGTTGCAGATTTTGCAGAAACTCAACATGGGCATCAGAAAAGGGGTATTTCCAGATCAGCTATGATGTGAGGTAGGTATTTTACTCCATTATTTGTTGCAAACATTTATCGCTTTATATTCCTTATCATAACAATTAAATGTAAATGGTTGAATATGGCATAGGGTCTCTTTTACATGCAAATACCCATTCTTAAAACCCTATTTAAAAGATCATCCAATTTACCCCTTTACATTTTGGTGAACCCGCGATAGACAACTCTTTCTTTTTGGTGTTAGAATTACATTTCGCATGCATATAGAAGTAGATTTATTTTATGCTCTTGCATTTATATTTCAAAAATATATAAAAATTACAAAATTTATTTAAAAACACAAAAAAAACATTTTCATGCTTGTAATTTTACTTTGCGTTCAACATGTATGACTTTTGTTTTGAATACTTTGATGAGGCTTTTATTGCACAAGAGGGTAGATCCGTTAATGAGGTACATGTAAGTGAGAATGAAAATGGTTCAAATGAGATATCTATGGTTCCTATTCCCATTTAATTCTCCTCCACAACCTCTCCAATTAACCTTTAACATAGGGTGTGTGCATGGTTACCTTCATGTTCCACTATTTGCAACATTGATGCACCTAGAATGTTATATCCTAAACCTTTGATGATGGTAAAAGGATGTCCTCGAATAACTATTAAGGGTAAACCTAGAGATCCTTTGGATTTCTTTGATAACATGGATTTTGTTTCACATGCTTATCACACACAGAATAATCCTCAACCTACTGTTCCAACTTCTTTACCTCCTTCTCAACCCATGCTTCCTCAAGCACCTATGTTACCTTCTTCCTTTAAGGAGTATGACTTAGTTGAACAATTACGTGCTACTCTAGCTAAGACATCTTTATGGAAATTGCTTCAAACTTCTCCTACATATCATGAGGCTTTTCAAAAAGATTTATCTACTGTTCTTGCTCCGCCTCCTAACCAAGAGAATATCAATTCATTTTTGGAGTGCATGCATACTATGCCTTCTATACCTCCTATTTTATTTTCTGATGATGATTTACCTTCTGTTGAGGTGCAGAATCAATATGATGCTCCTATGGTCGTTGTTTCTATTAATCAGAGTATCATTCATAGAACATTAATTGACAATGGATCTGGGCTTAATGTTTGCAGCATGGATATGCTTAAGGCAATCAAGACCAATCTTACAACTATTCAACTGGATAATATCCGTATTCGTCAATTTGATAATATCACAAAGAAAACTTTGGGCATTATTATGCTACCTATTAAGGTTGGTCCAGTTCTTCTCAACACACCTATTCATGTTATGCCTAGACCTCTCAATTATAACCTTCTATTAGGAATACCTTGGTTACATACTATGCATTTAGTTCTTTCTACTCTTCATTGTAAGGTTAGGTTCATTTATAACAATTTGATGTATACACTACATGCGGATGATTCATCGAATCCTTGCCTAAATGTGGAGTATGCTAAGGTTTCTGAACCTATACAACCAAGCAAGGAACCTGAGCAACCACCTGAAGTTAAACAAACTGAAACTCCATCTTCTTCTTTGACAGGAGATGATTGGGGAACATTGGACTTTAATCCTTCTTTTATGGGAGAATATAAAGTTTCAAATTTAGAATATATGAAACAAAAAATTGGGTTTGAAAAACAAGTTTTTACTTCTTCCCCACTTTCTGAGGAATTAAAAAGTAACTTTATTGCTGCTTCACTTGAAGAAACAATTGAGACAATAAAACTAGATTGCTATGACATTGTGACATATGTCGCTTCTTTCACTCAATCTGATATGACTGATAGATATGGTTATGGTTATCATCTACACAAGAAATCAGGATTCAATGGGAAAGGATGTGGTAAATATGAACAAGGCACACAAGTGCCCTTTGACAATGAAGTTTATTATTATACTTATGGATTAGGGTTTAATCCTTATAAACAACCATCGGCTTTTCCTCTTAATGTCAATCACATATGTGGTGGATATTTGAAGTTGTTTAATCCGCTCCTCCTTGACATGGATCAAAAACCTAGTTTGGATATTTTTCCTGAGGATGAAGCCCTAGCATATTTTTTAGGGGATTATCAGGATCTACCTAAGTTTCATCATAAAATAAGAAAGCCCTATTGTCTGAGTAATGAAGCCTATTTTGGAGAACATGATGAACAAGATATTTCTCCTTTGCCAATGGATTCTCCCATGCAAAGTAATTTGTTAATAACCAAGACTATTGAAGTTCAAGTGGATGTGAATGACTCTGAAAAAACAATCAAAATTGGGAAATGTTTGAATCAAGATGAACATGATCAGTTGGTTTCCCTCTTTCTTGAATATAAGGATATATTTTCTTGGACATATTTGGATATGCTGGGTATAGATCCTAAGATTGTTACTCACAATATTGTTCTCAAACCTAATGCGAAACCTATGAAATAGAAAATCTGAAAGATGAATCTAGGCATTGCCTTATTAGTTAAAACTAAAATTGAAAAATTATTAGGTGTTGGGTTCATCCGCTCTACTGATTACTCTGAATAGATTTCCAATATTATGGTTGTTTTTAAAGGAGAAAATAAGATAAGGATGTGCACCGACTTTCGAGATTTAAATAAGGCATCCTTAAAAGATGATTTCCCGTTACCTAATATTGATATGATTGTGGATTCGACGATGGGTCATGCTTTATTGTCTTTTATGGATGGTTTTTTGGGTTATAATCAAATCTTTATTCCTATCGAAGACCAACTTAAGACCGCATTTATAACACCTTGGGGAATATTTTGTTGGGTCATGATACCTTTTGGATTAAGAAATGCAAGAGCAACTTATCAGCGCATTATGACTTTGATTTTTCATGATTACATTCATAAAATTTTGGAAGATTATGTGGATGATATATTGGCAAAATCTATACAAAGAGAGGATCATGTTTTTATTTTACAACAAATATTTGAAAGACTTAGGAGTTATAATATGAGATTGAATCCTAAGAAATGTGCCTTTGGAGTTGATTTTGGTAAATTATTAGGATTTATAATCTCTGAGTGAGGCATAGAGGTTGATACTAAAAAGATTGATGCTATTGTTAACATGCCTCCTAAGAATATTTCTCAATTACGCAGTTTACAAGGAAAAACACAAGGCATTCATCGCTTTGTCTCTAACTTAGCCGATATAACTGTTCCTGTCACTTCCTTTCTTAGAAAAGACTCCATTTTTTCTTGGAACAAGGAATGTAAACAATCCTTTGAGCAATTTAAGGAGTATCTTGCCAATCCTCCTATTTTGCAACCCGCTCAATTTAACAAACCCTTTTATCTATATACTTTCACTACTCTAAATGTCATGAGTGCATTGGCGGCTCAACATGATAGTGAAGGTAAGGAAAGACCGATGCAATACATTAGTTAGACTTTACTTGATTATGAAACTAGATATACCGACCTGGAAAGACAATGCTTGGCTTTAGTTTATGCTTGTCAAAAATTTAGGCATTACCTATTAAATGTTGAGGTCAATGTGATTGTTAAATTTGATCCTCTAAAATGTATATTCTCAAAAAGTGATCTCTCGAGCCGTCTAGAAAAGTGGGTGATGTTACTTACAAAATTAGATCTTAATTTCATTTCTCAAAATTCAATTAAAGGACAAGATTTAACTGATTATATAGCTGAAGCTCCTTATCCTCATTCTGATACAGGCGTTACCTCAATAGAATTCCCTGATGAGAGCATTCTAGCTATTAAGCAAGAGGATGTTTGGGAATTATATTTTGATGGTTCTAGATGTAAGACACATTCTGGTGTTGGCATTATCATGGTCCCTTCTATAAAGAAATTGATCCCTATGTCATATAAATTGACCTTTCCTTATACTAACAATATAACGGAATATGAAGCTCTTATAGTTGGCTTACAAGAAGCTTCATCCCTTCATATTAAAAACTTGGACATCTATAGGGATTCACAATTAATTGTGGAACAAATCAAAGGAGGTTATCAGACTAAGAACAATAAAATGATGGAATATAGAGATTTGGCTCTTGATATTCTTTCACAATTCTCTTCTTATACGATTCAGACTCTACCTAGGAAAGATAATCGACATGCATATTCCATGGAAAGTGCAACTTCTTTGGTTTGTCTCGAGAATAATGCTGAAGATTTTCAATTTACTATACATACCCTTAAACACCCTACAATTTATAATAAGGTTACTGGTGATTGTTTTAACTTGCATTTGGATGAATGGTATTCGCATATCTTTCATTTTTTGAAAGATAGTACTTTTCTAGAATCAACAAAAAGGAACATGCATGATCATATTAGGAATCTTGCAGCATGTTATATCATTTGGGGAGATACACTTTACAAATTATCTTATAATGGTTTTCTATTAAGATGTCTCGGTAGAACCGAAATTCCGATAGCTTTAGCAGAAGCTCATTCTAGTTCTTGTGGGGGACATTTTGGTGGGAAATCTTTAGTCAATAAAATTCTTAGAATGGGATATTATTGGCAAACAATGGAACAATATTCTTTTACATTTGTTAAGAAGTGTCCTCAATGTTAGCGACATGGTAATTTAATTCATGCTCCTGCTCGTGAGCTTCATAATCAAATTGTTGCATGGCCTTTTAGTATTTGGGGTTTTGATCTTATTGGAAAAATCTCACCGACTTCTTCTCAAGGATATACATACATCCTGACAGTTACAGATTACTTTACGAAGTGGGTGGAAGCTATTCCTCTCCATTTTACTACCGCATATGTTATTTGTTATTTCATCCTTAATCACATTATAGCACAGTTTGGTATTCCTTCAATGATAGTTTTGGATAATGGTACTTCTTTCAAGAATAAATAAGTCACAAAATTATTGGAGAAATATCGTATTCAACATAGATTTTCTACTCCCTATTATCCTTAATCTAATGGTCAAGCTAAAGCATTGAATAAAGTTATTGAACAAATCTTAAAGAAAATAGTTAATAAGCATGCGAAAGATTGGCATACCCACCTTACCTAGGCTTTATGGACTTATAGGACTAGTGTTCATATTTCCATGAGTACTTATCCTTATAATCTTGTCTATGGTACTAATGCTATTATGCCCTTGGAATTAGAAATACCTTCTTTGCGTGTTTCATTTCATGGGATAATTGACAAGGATACTTTTCAGGAACAACGATTACAATAATTAGAAATGTTGGATGAGAAACGTATAAATGCTTTGGAACATATAAAGGCTTATCATAAATCACTTCAGAAATAGAATAATCATAAGGTGATTGAACGGTCAATTTTGGTGGGTGATTTAGTATTGTATGAAAATCAAAGGAATGTGAATGCTTTACCTGGTGAAAAAGGGAAGTTTATCCCTAATTGGCTTGGACCTTTTGTAGTAATTAAGGACTTTGGTTCAAGTGATTATAAGATTGATGATATGAATGGTGTCCCTCTCAAGGAACCTATTAATATTATGCATCGCAAACATTATTATCAGTAGTATATCATTCTTTCTTTGTGTATTTATGCATTCCTTATAGAATAGTTATGTCTATTTTATAGGTTGTGATTTGAATACATTCATACATGATTTCATTCTTTCTTTCTGTTAAGTTTTATGTATTGGTGAAAAATATAGTAATCAATCACAGAACTAAATGGGCAAAGAATATATATATATATATATATATAACTTCTATGAGTTTGATACATATATGGCACATGTGCCGTATCTATCAATCTTTATCTCTACGTTTTGAGGGTCGATGAATCCTAGCTCTCTTTAATCTATGGGGTGAGGCTGAGGATCTCAGTATGGTAGTTCATGTGTAGCTCCTCAACATTCTCATCTCATAGTTACATTCCTGGGCTCTCTGTAGGTCATCTATCAATTATACTTCTCTCTCTCTGCATAACCTTAACTCTCGTTGGACGCATGCAAAAACATCCACATGTTTGCCGGGATCTCTTTTTCCAATGAGGGACTCTCACTTGCTAGTTGGCAGTTGGTAGGATATACATGTATCCTTCAGGACCTCAGATACAAAACTCCTCCACTTCACTATGCTAGCTGGAAAATTCAAACATATTTATCTTTTAGTACTTCTTTTTAAGAAAAAAACTCAGTTAAAATATTCAAATATAATACATATTTCATACCTGGCTCTCCCTCCTGCATGTCACCAAAGGATCTAGATGGTGGGGGCATGGAGTGACTGCTCTCTCCACACTCGATGTAATGTTCCGGCCTACGTCCTTTGCCTTTGAATAGGAATGGAAGCCGTACCAAACAGACTGGAGGCGTGCAGTTCAAAGATCCCAGCGTTCAGCCCAGACCGTACTGTAGAGAAGAATATCTGTACGGTGAGATGGCCGTACAGTGCCAGAAGAGAAGGTCGTACGGTAGCAGACAAGGCCATACGACACAGGGCAAGGAGGCCATATAGTAGCAGACAAGGCCGTACGGTACAGGGAAAGGAGGCCGTACGACTAGCAGACAAGGTCGTACGGTACAGGGCAAGGAGGCCGTACGGCTAGCAGACAGGTCCATACAGTACAGGGCAAGGAGGCCGTATGACTAGAGAACATGGCTGTACGGCTAGCAGAGAAGGCCGTACAATGAAGGGAAGTGCACCAAGATACTCAACGAGTCTTCTGAAGGGTTGAATGATGATTTCCTTTCGATTGATAATTACACAGAATAGTACATCGATCGAATATGATGTCTATGAAGTATTATTGAATCAATTAATAGAGTATCGGAGTTGCCAGCTCTGATACAAGCAACAATAAGAAGAATAGGGTGAGGGATGAATCCCACCGAAACTACGGAGGACCAAGTAGGGAGGGTCTTTCACCTCTGAAATGGCGAAGAGCAGAACTCCAGCAGGAATTCGCGAATACAAATAAAATATCAAATCTTAACATGAGAAATACATCCTAAAGGCCGGTCATAAATACCCATCAGGAAAACCCTGGAGGTGTACAAATAAAGCTGACACGGCAACACTAACCCCTAAATTAACATAAAAATGGGTCCGGGATAAGCTAAATCGACCAAGACCCAAATACAAGTTTATTTTATTCATTTAATAACAGGGACATTACAGTCCTCTCACCCCAAAGATTGCTTGTCCTCAAGCAATTGTAGATTCGGATGATTCAGAATTTTCTCTCCCTCCCAGGTAGCATCTTCCAACGGAAGGTTCTTCCAATGCACTAGAAATTCTTTGACCGTGCGAGTCCTCAATTTTTTCTCTCGGCTGGTAATGACTTCGGTTGGTTCCAGGACTAATTTCCCTTCCCCGTCGAGGGGTGGTAAATCTCCAGACACAGTCACATGTTGCCCGACTACCTTCTTTAGGCAAGATACATGAAATATATTGTGAATCTTGCTTCCCTCAGGTAGATCCAGCTCGTAGGCAACCTTGCCCACCCTTTTGGAAACACGGTAGGGTCCGTAGAAACGAGGTCTCAATTTCTCCTTCCCAGATGTCTTTAGGGACAACTGCCTGTATGGCTGAAGTCGAAGGTATACCAAGTCTCCTACTTCAAAACTTATCTCAATGCGATGTCTGTCAGCATATATTTTCTGTTGATTCTGGGCCCGTAAGAGATTCTCCCGGAGTGATCTCAGGATATCTATTCCTTCCTGCAGCCAATCTTTTGCCTTTGGTGCTCGACTATCTCCCAATGCCAAGTCCATGAATGAAGTTGGTTCATACCCGTACAAGGCCTTGAAGGGGGTCATTCTGAGGGACATGTGATAGGTGGTGTTGTAACAGTGTTCCCCAAGATGTAGCCACTTGACCCATGCTTTCTGTTGTGCAGACACATAGTTTCTGAGATATCCTTCCAGCCACTTATTCACAATCTCTGTTTGTCCATCAGTCTGCGGGTGGTAGCTTGTGCTGGGTGACAACTCTGTTCCTGCCATTTGAAATAGTTCCTTCTAGAAAGTACGGAGGAAACGACTGTCTCTGTCACTCACTATGTTTTGAGGGACTCCATGCAGGTGGAATACCTCCCGGAAGAACAGATCTGCCACCTGCACGGCTTGGTATTCCCCTAGAATAGCAAAGAAGTGCATGTACTTGGTCAATCTATCAACCACCACAAAGATGCAATCTCTTCCTTGTACCTTCAGAAGTCCTGTAATGAAATCCATTGAAATACTAGTCCATTTCTGCTCAAGAATCGGCAATGGCTGAAGTAGACCTGCTGGCATGGTGTGTTATGATTTGTTTTGCTGACAGGTAGGACATTCCCAGACGTATCGGAGAACATCATTCTTCAAACCCTTCCAAGAGAACCTTTCCCTGGCCTTCCTGTAAGTCTTCACATATCCTTTATGCCTGGCCAGAGGTGAGTCGTGTATCTCCTTCAGAATCTTCGCCTTAAATTGGGATTCGGGTACCAAGTATATTCTACCTTTGTAGTATATAATATCATCAACCACTTTGTATCTGTCATCTTTTCCTTCTCCGCCCAGTAGTTGACATGCAAAAGTATTCTTGGAATACTCAACCAGCAAGTGTGCCCTCCAATCAGTTGAGATTTGAGATAAAGAGCATATCGTTGGCCGTCTTGACAAGGTGTTAGCCACCACATTATTTTTTCCCTTTATATATTCAATGTCAAAATCAAAAGCCTGTACCTTACTTACCCATTTTTGTTGCTGTTCATTGAGTTCCCGCTATTCCAAGAAGTGCCAAAGGCTGTTATGATCCGTACGCATGGTGAACTTAGCTCCACTAAGGTACTGTCAAAATTTTGTCAAGGCGTGCATGATGGCGAGCATCTCCTATTCTTAGATGGAATACAATTTCTCTTCTCCCGAAAGCTTCCGACTCTCAAATGCAATCGGGTGACAGTCTTACATTAGCACGGCCCCAATACCCTCACCGGAGGCATCACATTCCAAAATGAAGGGTCGGGTGAAATCTGGAAGTGCCAGCACCGGGCAAGAGCTCATGACTTCTTTGAGCCTTTCAAAAGTTTGTTGTGCCTGTTCACTCCATTGGAATGATC
>MU223431.1:3018067-3030461 GCA_018584345.1 Thuja plicata | reverse complement strand
TTGAGGTCTCTTTGGCGGCGGTCTGTTGTCCTTTTCTTTGGGAATAAAGGGTGGTTTGGGATGTGCATAACTCTTGGTAGAGGAAGAGGAAGATGTTGACATGTCACGTGCCTTCTTGATTGCTTCTATGAGTGTGATGGGATTGAACCCCTTCACCCATCCTCTCAAAGGTTCTGTCAACCCATCCATGAATAGCACGACCAAACGTCTCTTGCAATATTAGTTACCAGGACCGATAATCTTTGAAATTCCATAATGAAATGGTCTACTGTACCTGTTTGTTTCAACTGATCCAGATCTTTGAAGTTAAGCTTTGGATCTCTTCCATCAAAATGATCCATTAATCTCTCAGTGAAATTAGCGTAGGACGTTATCTGATCGTGGCATGATGCCACCATTCATGTGCTAACCCTTCCAGATGTAGGGCTGCAAATTATATGGCTTCGTCCTCCGGCATAGGGCTAAGCTAGAAATAGGTGTCGGCCTTCTGCACCCATGCCCTAGCTGTGGTGGAGCCAGAACCATCATAGGTTGACAAATTAACTTTACCGATCTTTCTCCTAAGGTTGTCGTTATAGTAACCACCCTGATTTTTGCAGCCTAAATATCTGATTCTCAAATCCACATAATCCTTGTAGGTTATATCCCCTTCCAGATTTACATTCCTCCAGTCCTCCCGAAGTTGATCTTGCATATCCTGGAATGTTGGTTGTTCTCTGTGTTGTGCTTCCGTTCGAGGGGGAAAGGTGGGCATTGACGGTCGGGAGCGTGTTGGTTTGGGGTTTTCCCTACTTGCAACCGAATTGTCAGTTTGTCCATTTTTCTCTGTGGATGTTTTGCCTTCAGCCAATTTTCGCAATGTCTCCTCCATGAGTCGCTGAGTGTTATTGATTTGCAATTGGTTTCTGGTGAGCTCTCTTAGCAAATCCATGACTTGAGCAACCGGATCCTTTTGATCTCCCATTCTATCACCAGAATGATATCTTCTTCTTCTCCTGGTATATACTAGCATTCACAACCCACAAGTTGGCAGAATCACCAGCTCTGATACCACTATAATGTTCCAGGCTACGTCCTTCGCCTTCGAACAGGAATGGAAGCTGTACCAAACAGACTGGAGGCATGCAGTTCAAAGATCCCAGCATTCAGCCAAGACCGTACTGTAGAGAAGAATATCTATACGGTGAGATGCCCGTACAGTGCCAGAAGAGAAGGTCGTACGGTAGCAGACAAGGCCGTACGACACAGGGCAAGGAGGTCGTACAGTAGTAGACAAGGCTGTACGATAGCAGATAAGGCCGTATGGTACAGGGCAAGGAGGTCGTACGGCTAGCAGACAGGGCCGTACAGTATAGGGCAAGGAGGCCGTACAGCTGGAGAACAGGGTCGTACAACTAGCAGAGAAGGCTGTACAATGAAGGGAAGTGCGCCAAGATACTCAATGAGTCTTCTGGAGGGTTTAATGATGATTTCCTTTCGATTGATAATTACACAGAATAGTACATCGATCGAATATGATGTCTATGAAGCATTATTGAATCAATTAATAGAGTCTCGGAGTTGCCAGCTCCGATACAAGCAACAATAAGCAGAATAGGGTGAGGGATGAATCCCACCGAAACTGCGGAGGACCAAGTAGGGAGGGTCTTTCACCTCTGAAATGGCGAAGAGAAGAACTCCAGCAGGAATTCGCGAATACAAATAAAATATCAAATCTTAACATGAGAAATACATCCTAAAGGCCGGTCATAAATACCCGTCGGGAAAACCTCGGAGGTGTACAAATAAAGCCGACACGACAACACTAACCCCTACATTAACATAAAAATGGGTCCGAGATAAGCTAAATCGACCAAGACCCAAATACAAGTTTATTTTATTTATTTAATAACGGGGACATTACACTCGATATGTCTGGGTCTTAGCAGTGGTGTTTTTGTATGAGCGTAGGGAGGTAGTCATGATCTTAATGGTACATCCATACTCATCTGCACCTGTACTATCTCCTGGTGGCATCTCCTCTACTCTTTCCCCTACTCCCTCTCCTTCTCTTTCCCCTGCTCTCTCCTCCTCCATAGGATCTCCCTCAGAGATGGGCTCCTCCTCATCTCTTTGATACTCCTCCTCCACTAGTATGTTGCTACCTTAGTGTGTCCTCTCTGAGAGAATTGGATCACCCATAGGATAGTCATCAGGGAAGATGGGGTGGGTTCTCTATAGAATCCAATATCTGATATACACTCTACTAACACTTGAATAGGATACATCAGGAGCTACCTCTGTATCCTTGGTCTCATTTGTCTCACTATCTACAATATCGGTTACTATAGGTCAGTGTATAGCGTCGGGTCTCTGATAGTATCTGGTCGGGTATACATATCAAGGTACTATTCTAGGGACCCCCTATACCAAACCAAACTATCTCACCACTCTATCATAGTAATATGGCATGACTGCATGACAAGTAGGACCCTCTAGCAGCTTGCGCTGTTGGGAGTGTCTCAGCTAGTGTCAAGTATCTGGCCATTCTATCATCTGATAGTACGGTCTCCATATCACATTAATACCTAGTATACGGTCGAAGCCTACCCTACAAAAGAGGATAGCTTTATACTTCCAGACATCTTCTAGTGGGTAGGCAAAGGCTCTCGATGTGCTTGCATCTACGTCACTGGAACACCATGTGGTCATGTACATATGTAATGCTCAAACATCCAAACCTGTAGCAAGGTGCATAGTATAAGAATCTCTCGTTGGCATCTAACTAACTAACACAACTCATGGTAGAGAAGGGATAACATGCTATGACCCCATGAGAAGATAGTCCTTTCACCCTCCATTCCGCGTACGAGATGAGTAAATGGTGCTAAAAAGACTATACCCTTTGTGTTGGGTATCAAAACTAAAGAGATTACACACAAAATCACTTTCCATACCAAAGGTGTCGATCTTGCTAGTATGGCTGATAGATTAATCGGATATGCTCGGGTCCTCATTTGCAGTACTCATCCTAAATAATACTCCCCCTTTGAGAGGACCTCAGTAGGAGCCCGTTGCACTCTTAGTCTAATAGGTTCACCTTGGAATGGAAGCTATAGGATCCTATACACATCCTCCAGTTTGATCGTGATCTCTCCTGAGGGAAGATGGAAGGAACAAGTACCCTCATCCACCTCTCTATCATAACCGATATTATGGATTGATGAAACCTTAGCTGTGGTAAGACTGCTACCCAATACAGTCCCACATCTCTCAATATATGTATCTCATCCTACTATAGCTCAGACAAGTTCTCTCTAACAGTCAGTAATAGCCCTCCGAAGGGGTGATCTCGGAGACAGACAAGATCCTGTCAGCACAAACTATCATATCAATACTTTATCACCAGGCAACCATAATACCCACTTGACCAGGTCAAGGTTGAACTTTTTGGGTCAAGCTCAACCTTTCCTATGAAAACATGATTTTTTCAACCACAAATATAAAAAAAAGAACTTACCTTAAGATGTGGTTGTCCGCTGGCTAAGCGCTCTCTCAGGATCTCCATGCGGCTCACTCAAACTTCTTCTCTTCAAAATTCTGCTTCTTTTCATAAACTCTAAAAATGGTAAGAATGAGAAGGTAAGTATTTATTTCTCTTATTTATGGCTACAAATTAGGGTTTTATTAGGTTTTTTTTTGAATTTACGTAGGTTAAATTCAAATTTTCCTTCATATGCATTTAGATAGACATTCACTCTTTTCATTATAACTTGAGTTTGGTAGCTCCATTTTCAGTGTCATTAGTGGCGTTGGAATCATGATTCAGATACCTAACCCTTTGAATTATTTTAGTAATGTTAGGAATCCTTATAATTGGTTTAGGAAAGGACTTTTCAATAAATTGCATATCCAGTGTATAGGTCTAACCTTATCACCCTGTTTCACCTTTTAGAATTAGTAAGCCAAAACAAGGGGCATAAGGGGCTCTATGCACTTCTAAAATTCATCCTAGTAAGTCTTAGGTACTCTATGGATTTTCATTAACCTTGTGTGCTATAGGTTGCGGGTACTAATGGTTTCTTGCAGGATCTCTACGTCGAGGACTTGGCTATATCCTTTTTATTTTATGATGTTTTCTTACTTTAGCTTGCATATTCACGTAGTGTCATCTATAAGCTAAATTTGGGGTTAAATCTATAATATTACAATGGAAGCACTTCCATTTTGGTAGGTTTAGCACCCTCATTTAGTACACTTACATATTAGATTTGCATTTAGGATGCATTTGCACTTGATTCTACATTTCTAGGTGAAAATAGGGTTAGGATCCTATGGATTCTCCTTAATTCCTCTCTCCATGGATTTATTTTTAGGTAGAACCTATGTAATGGCTCTCCTAATCTTCATCATACCTCTTCTATGGCCTTTTTCCTCTCTCCAACACTCTGGTGTGTTTTCTCACCTTCCTAGGTCCCCGACTGACTTGGGAATCTTACAGATTTCTCAAGGTGACCTGCCTAAAACCTTAGGTTAGGGTTGAGGTCTATTGTGACCTAGGTTAGAATCTAGGCTGACCTTGACCTAGGTCAAGGGAGATGTCAACTTTGACCTTTGTTGGGTGTTGGTCCCCGCTTTCAGATCTAGAGCATATCAGGGGAAAACTTAAAAATAGGTCCCTAGGTCCGGGTGTGGAAGTGTTTTCTCCGATATTCAAATTAAAAAATGCCCTCCTTGGTTGGTGATTGTAATTGGACCATAATTCAAGGCAAATTTTGAATTTGGGTCCCTTGCATTTCCCTAGGAGGTCTATATTGAGATCTCTATATAAACACTCTCTTTTGCCTTCATTCTTCATGAAAGGAAATCGTGAGATGGACATGATGAAATTATGATCATGACATGATGATGATGCAAGTATGAAAGAGGATGATATAGAAGGACAAGATATGATGATTCCTTAATATATACAAGCATTTTTGTGGACAAGCTATTGTGGATCTTCATTGGAGCAAGAAAGAGTTCTTCCTTCCTTCCTTCTTCTTGGATCTACCATTTTCAACATTCAAGCATTCAAAAGATACTATCACGGGGTAGCAACTATGGATTGTGAGTTTGGTAGGAATACTTTAGCTTTGGGGGCTTGGTATTCTTTCTTTATCTTATTCAAACTATGTATTGCTCTCTCATTTTCAATTCAAGCTAGGGTTTCAATCTAGAGGATTAGATCTTGGCATTATACATTCAAAGCTCTTTCCAAGAGCAACACACACATGCATTCTATTACATTCAGCTATTTGTGGAGGTGGAAACTACCAAAATAAGGGTTTGACTAAGGCAAAACCCTATATAGCCACCCTAAAACCCCTTTTTTCAGATATCTACAGGCACTATTTCAGGAGTTACAGGTCAGAATTGAAATTCTATTCTGGGTCAGAATCAACATTTTGTTCCGGGTCAGAATCAAAAATTCTGGGTCAAAGGTGACATTGACTCTAGGGTCAAAATTGGAATTGAGCCAGATCGGAAAAATATTTATGGGTTTTCTTCGTCTCTGCATTTCTTCTCTAGATCCGGTTGCAGATTTTCTAGAAACTCAACACAGGCATCAAAAAAAGGATATTTCTAGATCTGTTATGATATGAGGTAGGTATTTTACTCCATTATTCTTTGCAAACATTTCTATCTTTACATTCCTTATCATAACAATTAAATGTAAATGGTTGAATATGGAATAGGGTCTCTTTTACATGCAAATACCCATTCTTAAAACCCCATTTAAAAGATCATCAAATTTACCCCTTTACAAGTCCCTACATCAATATTACATCATTCTATGGGTCTGGAGCATATTAGATATCCACATCAGAGGGTGATCCCCTATCAGATCCCATCATCAACTTGCATCTATGCAAGTACTATTCATAAATGTTAGAGTACACCCATTTCAAAAAGGCAAAAAATAAAAATAATGGTTACCTTGGTGAAAAACTAGCAATCAAGTGTCTTTGGTAACAAAAAATATAAATAAAAGAGAAATAAATTCATCCTATGGTGAAAACCCCTTCGATGGCACCTTGGGAAAGTACCATGGTGAAAACTGGGTAATCTAACGACATGTGTAGAGATCATTTCTCTACCATCTATCATGACTCCAACCTGGTATCACTTATCATTTCACCCATGTTCCACAATAAAAACCTATCATGGCTTGAGATTTCTCAATAGTCCTTGTCCTAAATTCCTCGTATTCATCACAAGGTCAGTCCACCATGGCCATTTCACAATAAAATACCCACTCTATCCAGACTGGGGGCATCCAATGTCATGATCCATTAAGCACTAAAAAATTATTCATCAATGGGTCTAGGAGGGTACATCCTCTGGAAAGGGTACAACAACTAGGTGCAAGTAAATGGAAAATCCCATCCCCTTGTTGGGTCAAAATTAACTTCAACGGTGCCTCACGAGGCAATCGGGAGTTTTTGGTATAGGCTACATTGCACAAAATGAGAGGGGAGAAATAATTGCATTAGGTGCCAAAAGACTAAAAGATGGATCAAATAATGAGGCTAAGTGCCTAGCAACAATTGAGGCAATTCTGATGGTGCAAAGATTACAAATTAGAAGAGACCATTTGGAAGGGGACTCACTTCTAGTTGTGATTGGGATAGCCAAAGTCCAAATGGACACATGGTACTTGAACAAGCACATCAGACATATCCAAGATCTGGTAGGCAACTTTGAGGACTTCAAAGTATCACATGTGCCGAGAGCGAAAAATGACATGGCAGACAAACTCTCAAATGTTGGGGCTGATGGATCACTAGAAAATCAATTTGAATTATTTGAAGATATGAGAACTAGACTTTAGAGGAGGACATAGACAATAAGAAACAAAACACAGATTGGTGATTCCTATTATAGCAAGGCTGAGGCTTGTTAATCAGTATTGTAGTGTAGAAGTTTGGAAGGAAATTCATGTGGCGCAAGTTGCCTTACAGAAGGGAAGTGGTATGATGTGGAGTCACCTACGTGTGAACACGGTGGTAATATGACACATGATCTCACAAGCTAAGGTTTTCATTTCATGTGAATGAAGAGGAGGTACCGAGAGGAGTATTGAAGAGTAAAGGAAGTGATGGCAGAATGATGACATCAAAGGTGGAGTCTCTAGAGGCTTCACACGCCTATTAAACCATGAGATATGAAGGAAATCCCAACACTTTTGAAACCCTATGAAGAAGGTAGCAGAGAACAATGCAAGCTAACTTCTCGCTCAGAATGAAAAGACAAATCCTTGCATTCGTAGGCCCCATCATGGTGAATAGATTGAGCCATGTCTTCAAGGAGGACGGAGAGGATTTATGGGAAACTATTTGCAGCATCTTCGAGGACCATTTCCTGCAAGAATGGTGGAAGCCATGCACAAACCTAGACATTCCATCTTTGTTTGTTGCATTGGGACTCTCGATGGCGACATCGAAAGATGAGGTGTGAAAGGTGGTTAAACAGTGCATGGCCATCAAGTGGCTTGAGGGAATTGAAGATGTAATCTAGCATGTGGAGGTGGGTGTGGGACTGTATATGGGTAACACACACATTCATATGGTTGGCCGTGGAAGAAGGGAGTTGAAACCACTAGTGATCTAGTCTTCAACTAGCCTAGAGGATGTACATTTAGCCCGAGCCCATTCTAGCTGGAATGATTTAAAGGTGGTGCTGGAAAAGAGGTTGGTAGGGGTGGAGAGTGGCAGTGTGAATGATGGTAGGAAGAGGAAATAGACACTCATTAAGTCAAGTGTAGGGATAGGAGCAGACGGATGACTGCTAGTCCACAGGAAACTAGCTACGACAAGGTGGGGAACAAAGGCCAAGGCATAGAGCAGGGCTCGGGTAGCAGAGAAAGGTGGCACAAGCAAAAGTGTTGTGGGTCAAAACCAAGATGGTGACTTGGTGGAGGACGGTGGTGCCTTTGGAAATTTCACCAAAGAGGAGGCAGCCAATTGGTTTAAATGATATGTGGGCTAGTGACTTCTTTTTGGTGTTTTGATGTTTTGTATTGTCAATCTCTAAACATACTTAGTATGTTTACATATAGCTAAATTTAGGGAAATATCAGAGGAATATTGTGAAATGGGGTGGTATTTTGCATAATGTAATATCGTAGCCATGAGTTCCACATATAGTGAATTTGGGAGATATTTTGCATGAATGTAATACCATAGCCATTAGTGGCACTGATGTAAACTTTCTAAAATATCAATAAACAAGACCTTATTACCGATTGTTGCCCCATTTTTGTTCTGCATATCTTTAGAGAAAATGGATGTTTAGTGCGTAGTAATAGTCTTGAAAAAATTGTGCAAGTCATGAGTCTAAGTCTAGTTTTTCCCTTTAGGCTAGGGAAACCTTTATCGAATTTTCCCAAATTACCTTCTTCTTTGTAAGCTGGGGGTTTTTATCCGAGATCATGTCATATTGGGCAGGTTAAGCTCCTAAATCTGATAAAGGTCATGATTCAAAGGTTTCTAACATTGATCTTATGTGATTTTGGAATCTTTAGGTTTGATACTTCATTTTGTCTCATTGGGGGAAAATTGGTTTCGGGCTTCTCCTTGGCGTATAACCACTTGCAGAGTGCATTTTTCGCAGATGACAATTTCAAAAGTTTCAAGCAGTCAGTGGAGTTGGAAAATAGATAATTTGGGGCTAGAAAGACTATTGCACTAAAAAAAAATCACTACGGGCTAGAAGAATGATCAAATGATAAGGAATCGGAGACCAAATCTTATCGGTGGAAAGTGGAAAGTAGCTTCTCTGCTACTCCAACAAGCGGGTTTTGACTCGCAAGATGCATTTTTCACCAGATTGTTATACATGAGATTTATGAAGAAAATTCAACTTGTGAGGGGAGTTAAGGCATAAAGAAAGCAAATAAAATCATCACACATCATTTTAGCATTGCAGCAGGCTAAGATTCCTCCTCGGCGGGTTTTTGAGTAAGCAGTGCTCTAAAAACATTTCTCCGCCCAAAGGAGAAGTGAAAAAGTAATTATCCATTGTCTCTAGAAAGTTACCGTTACATTTATCTAAAGTGAAAATATGTTTCTTAACAGCCCGTAGAGGTAAAGTAATTAATTCAAATAAAGCCATTTTGAGTCAGAACAGACTTTTTCATAAATGCTTATGTCTTTTCATTCATGTGGCGTGGGAAGTCGGTCGTTAACAGTAAAAAATTAGGAGTTATAAAATCAAGTGAAGTTTTGCAAACAAGAATTACCATCTATTTGTTGAATTGTCTAAATTGAAACCCCTGGCGATAGTTGTTCCTTGCTTTCATATTCCTGAGATATATTCCTAGTCCCTGAATCAAATCAATCAAAGCATGGCTACAAGATTCATGGGATTCGATGGGATGAGCGATATCACTTTCGAATGGAACAAAATCACAGACACTTCCCTGAGGTTCTTCGATATGTAGAGATTTCATAATAGGCTGAATGCTGAAAGAATACATCCCATTATTGAGAAGCTGAAGGAGATTGGTTTAGTTGAAGCCACCGACTTTCCTATTGCGATTCAAGCTCCAGAGCTGGTTGGAGAATACATAGCTTGCTATAATCCAGACAACAAGAAAATTATTTTTCCCAATGACACGGTGCTACTCTCTATTGATCGAGACTTTGTCTAGAACTCCCTTTGTATTCTAGAATAGGCTGAATACTCAGAGATGACATACAATCGGGAAGTTACTAAGTATGGAGCAAAGAAGACTATGTGGAAGAAGGAGATAATGAAGACACAGTTCTAGGAGTCAAGGAGCGCCAAGGGCAAGTTGCCCAAAACACTATACAACATGAACCTAAAGCCAAAAATTGTAGACATCCTAGTATTGCTTCACAAGATCAGAGGTGAGAGCAATGCACTTAATTTCATTTAGCACCATTTCTCCAGGTTTAGGTGATTTGCTCTCAGCATAATTTCATTGATATGGCTCACATGGTAAGTGAAAATCTTTCAAATACCCTAAATAGAGATAAACATTGGAATGAGTTCTATATGTCCTCAGTTTTGTTATAGAACTTAGCTACAATTCTAATTTGGCTAGGACTTCCTAGACTAGAAGAATTCCCAGAGGATGTTAAGAGTTATGAATTCTTCCCCTGTTTGCAATTACATAACAGTTATACAGAATATCTCAAAGTTAATGATGCATTCACAATGAGACTATGCAGGGAGTTACAAGGTTGCCCAGAAAGGAGATTTTCTCTAGAAGCCATGGCATTTATCAGCCAATTTAGAGCTTATTTTATCCAATTTGTGATTTCTCATACATTCTTCTTGTAGGATTTGATGATTTTCCTTTGAAGCTGCCCAGGTATCCCGATGACATGATTGTGTTGGGTGAGGTAATGAGGAAAGCATTCCAAGTGAACCTGATCTATGTGGGTGCAAGGAAGAAAGGCTATGATTTCCCAATGACTATTGGAGCCTACAGTTGTGCGTCCCGGTCTGATGTAAAGAATGTTTTGAAAGTATTCTCAAAGAAGTTTCAATTGGAAACATATGATGTTCTGAGGCCACAGTATGATCCTGTGAACTATGCCTGAGATTACTTGCAAATGGGTTGCACTATTCATCACATCGATGATATAGAGGACTATTGGGCCAATTGCAAAGATGATCTAGAGAGTAGAGATCGATTCTATGCAAGATTAACTATTGAACAAATCAAAAGGTTCAAAGTTAAGATTGTAGTGGAAGGTGTGGAAGATAATGGCCAGCATATGTATGATGATACATAAATGGAAAAGATTAAGCCCCTAACTATAATCTCCGAACCCATGATAGGTCAAGCCATTGATGACTTTCAGACCTTGATGGGTGGGATTTATAGAAGGATAGAGTAGTAGATCCAATGGACTATGAGAAGAAGGAAAAGGTCAGAAATGAGGCCTCCTTCTCAAAAAAATCCTACAAGAGGGACTGGGATTGCTCCTGTGTTATCTTCAATGACTATCCTGAATCCAGCTAAAGAGCTAGTTAAACTGGCAGGCAGAGGTGATGAGCCTCCTGAAAAGATGATCCCATTGGAGAAGACATGTGGAGATGGCTTGCCTCCTATCATTGGTTCCACAGAAGAAGAGGTTTCTATAGACCTAGTCAATTCTACGACTGAGCCTATTAAAAGTGCAGAATTAGAGCAACTAGTTAAAGATATCACTTTGGGCACACAAGGTGATATCTCAATTCAAGATACTCCAAGGTGAGGGTCCCCTGTTCTAGTGGAAGTGGGTGAAGATAGTTCTAGCATTGCAGCCATAAAATCAAATGAGGAGGCTAGAAAGCAAAAAAAAGTTGCTCAAGTCACTAAATTAATTTCCTCCTCTCCTACCTCAGTGAATCCATTTGATTCCAGACCTAAAGCTACTCCTCCAGTCATCAGGAAGTTGTGCATAGAAGAATTGGTCTCTGCCACCAAAGTTACTAGCACATAATCTTGGATAGAGAACACTCTAGAATGCAAGAGGAAGAGGATAGAAGAAGGAGCTCCCAACAAGGATACTCTTTCACGAGCCTTACAATCTAGTGCCACCATGAGAAAGGTGAAGAAAGCAAAGACATTGTCTACATTAGGCCAAGACCCAGAAATAGGACACTTCACTATGGAAGTAGCAAAGCCCACAAAGGAAGGCAGGTTTGAAGATTTAACTACCTTCTATTTTGAGCTATAGTCATTTGACATGGGATTGGATCGTCATGATACTAAAGTGGAGTGGTGGAAATCCACTAATATTGTAATTGAAGAACAGATTAAGGAGCTCAAGAATTCTAAAGTCCAACTTAAAGCAGAAGTCACTAAACTAACTAACTAACTTTATCAGACAATTAGTTACTCCAGTTACGAGCAATCCTAGTGTCCAAACCACTTTCGACCCCAATGCTACAGAGAATCAAGCCATCATAGCCAAGTTGAAAGAAGACAAACATTTTGGGTAGATTGGTAAATGATGGATCGAGAGGCTCAAATTTGAAGGGCTGGTAGTTATTGAGCAGCTGGGTGATACTCTCCTAAAGTTGGAGAAGGAGAGAAAAAACATTGACAAGAATTTGTAGACTCTCACATCAGAGAGAGTGAAGTGTCAAGAATGCATAGTAATGTTGCATGTAGCAGTTAAAATGAAGACTAAGGAGGCAATAAAGGCCAAGATCTTGCAGAAAGGAGATGATCCTGTTGAGATTGATGAACATCAATCTACCCAAGAAACCTGCATGCAAAAATGATACGAGAATGAAGACAGAAGATAGAAGAAACAGAAGCTATGGCGGCCGATAGGCCAGAGATTGAAAAAGCATGTTGCAAGAAATGATATTCTATTAACAACAATAATGAAATTACAATCTCGGTATG
>MU223431.1:3004367-3017622 GCA_018584345.1 Thuja plicata | reverse complement strand
ATAGGAACAAGAACTGAATACGTAGATCACTCAACCGAACCAAGGAAGCAATAGAACCAACAGGTGAACCCCCCCATAATGCTGAACTGGGAGAGGTGACAGGAACACTGAAATGCAGTACCAAAAAGAACTGCAGAAGAAGAATCAGGAACACCAAGTGCAACAGAGGTACAAACACAGGATAAAGGGCGGTGTCATCGACACAGACTACATGGGCTAATGTCATGGAAGGTACGCTCACTTGACAAAAGTAGATGCGCCTATAGTGGCAAATGCATCAGAATCCCCCCATGGCACTTTATAACACAGTGCGAGTACTAAAACTGAACCAGGTGTGCAAGATCCAAAAAAGTAGAAGGAGGCACTTTATCTTAGTGCATTTACAGAACAAATACATCAGAAAGAGCATGCAAGCTCAGATGTCAGAAAGTAGAGTGAACTATGAACTCAGAGGAAGAGATCCCCGGACCTGTAGAACCAAGCACACCACCAGAGGGCATAAACTGCATAACTCAGAGGAGTGAAAGCCTGGAGAAGAATCTGGAAGAAATACCTCTGCCACTGAATAGTACATAGAATCAGCTTTCTGACGATATCTCTTTTGCCGAAAAAGGAGTCCGGATGAGTCAGATATGACTCCCGGAAGGAAAAACAAGACATCAGACTTCAATAGAAAAAATAGCTATTGAAACGGTGGAACCAAAACCTCTAACCTCTACCATCAGAAAGTGCTCGGAAAGAGCTTTCCGACGATATATAGAAGTCAGAAAAACACCCCTGTACGCTCCCTATAGAGAGAAAAACGTCCAGGTACCCCCAAATTGCCCTAAAGGGCTTACAAAATGCCCCAGGGGCTGAAAAAATAGGCCCCCGGTCGCCATATGACCAGCGGGTAGAGGAGATAAGCCCCCCGGGGGTTGGCAAAAAGGCGCCACCACATGGAGCGGTGGCGGAGCGCAGAGACACCGGCGGAGTGGCCGCATTGGGCGGCGCAGTGCGGGGAGTGAGCGGCCGCTGTGGGCGGTAGAGAGCGCCGCTCGGGTGGCAGCGAACAGAGGCGGCCGTCGGGGCCGGGCGACAGTGGGGGCACCGCTGAGTGTCGGCGAGGGGCCGCGGTGGCGACAGGGGCCGCTGTGCAGCGGCGGGGCCGGCAGAAAGAATGGGCGGCGCGGAGGAGGCGCTTAAGCGGCGCGGTGGCGCGATTTTAAAAACATTGACTGCGTTTTATTAAACGCCAAAAATCATATAAAAATGATTTTTTTAATAATTTTTTTTTTATTTTTCACATCCGTACGGCCCTTGGGAGGGCAAGAAAATTTTCCCAGAGCCCCGGTGCCCAAAAAGGTCAAAATTTTATATGATTTCGACTCTCCCGGGCCTTCTGGACGCAATGGTGGAGTCCTTTTCGGCTCAAACAGCTCCAAAAAATAGAGACCCCCCCCAGAACCAGAGACAAATGCTGGAAAAGAATCTGAGAGCTTCAAACCCTCACTGCTTCAATAGAGAATGAACAGCCGGATGCAGGTGAGCTCTGATACCATGTTGAGATTGATGAACATCAATCTACCCAAGAAACCTGCATGCAAAACTGCTATGAGAATGAAGACAAAAGATAGAAGAAACAGAAGCTATGGCGGCCGATAGGCCAGAGATTGAAAAAGCATGTTGCAAGAAATGATATTCTATTAACAACAATAATGAAATTACAATCTCGGTATGAAATACAAAGCGGACAATCCTTATAAAGGATGTCGAAACCCTAAAAGGGAAACTAACTCAGAAAAGGAAACTTTCCTAAGTCTAACTTAAGCACTAAAGAGTAATTACTAAAGATTACTCTAACAGATCCTTTGATTGAATGGCTTTAAATCCTGGAATCTCAGACTGAGATGATCATCCAAGCTGAAGGAGGGTTGCAATAGACAAATGTCAAAATCAAAGAGGAATAGAACAAAGATTTTAAACTCCTCCAGGGTCTTCACACGGAGTCACAGACAAGTAGCCAAGGAAAAAAAATGATTAGAGTGACCAACATGCAAAAATCCTTCTCTGATTATGTGGATTAGCTGGCAGAACAGTCTTCCTCTCACTTGGCTAAAATGCCAAAACTCCAACAGTTGAGTGGGTGCATCTATAAAGCTATGGAAGAGTTGAAAGATCGGGTAGATGCGGTTAAAAGTCTAGCCAAAGATCATTCCTGATGGCTCATCAGATATACCAATGTACATATCAATATACATGAAGAGCTTATTCCAAGCATCACAACTGGCACTGCCTATAGGGCAAAAATAGATAAGGGGAAGAAAACAGAAGCATAAATATATTCCCTCTTATACTAAATTTTGATAGATCTTGTAATGGATAAACATTTTTTTATCATTTCTGGTTAGGGAAGTTGAACCATTTTGGTTACCCCCTTTTTGTAACGGTCAAACTTTGAAGATCTATATGTACTATTTTGAAAATCAATACAAAATTGACTAAATTTTGGTGTGAAGAACTTCATTTTTATTGATTCAAATTTGTTTATGTTTGAATGCCAATGTTTTAACTGTTCCATTTCATTTATCTTTCTATCAATTTTAATGTTTCTTTAAATTGAATTTACAGTTCAAGATTAAACCGAGGTTCTGTATTATGATTTGATACAGTTAATTGAGGGAAAATCTAGGTGTCACCCATAGATTATGAGAAATATTCTTATGAAGTAGATCAATTCATCATCGTTATATTATCATTGATCTTTTAGTTTCAAATTTTCATCTTCATTATTAGTCCCTAAATTACCAATCTTGAGATCTTATATGATTTATAAAGTCTTAAAATTGGCTAGATAGAAAGCTGAACCTATTTGCCTGAACTAGTTCCTGTCTAGGCCTAGTTCGGATTACCTCTTCTATTCTCAGGTTAAGAACAAATCCCCCATTAAATTAGGAAAGAATAAAATTCATTGAAGATTAATCAATTAAGGGAGCTGTACCTTCAAATTCATAGGGAAATTAGTTATTTAGTTACATTTCCCAACTGTTGTATTCAATTGTTTCTTTAATATTTGGGCATTTAAGAGTTAAAGTGAAAAAGAACAATCTGTTTACCAACAAATTTTTGGAAACTCTACTGGGGAGATGAATAGTTGCTAAATTAGAGGTAATATCATGAGGAATGATGGTACTTCCCCGTGAAAATTGATTCATGTGTTGCAACTTAACCTCAGATTCCAGGATGATCAAGAGGATATCATTTCCTCACTAAATACTTTTGTCTGGAGACACAGAAGAAATACTGTGCATTATAGAAACACTAGTCAAGTGATCGAACAAGAAGAAGCGAGAGAAGAAGCACTTGAACGAGCCATTCAAAGGAGGAATTTATGAAGATCACAACTCTCGGAAGAGCGTGAGGCTAGATTGCCAAATTAGTGGAAATCTAGGAGCCTAAAAGATTTCTTAGAAGTATAAGGAAAAAAGGTGGTATAGACCCAGTCTTTGAGAGACTTGCAGAGATTGATTTTTCCTTGCTTGAAGTACTTCATCAAAGGGACATAAATACTAAGAGAAAAATTAGACCTCCTTCACCTCCCTAGCAATCATCCCTTTTGTCTACCACATGTCAAGTGCTAACCTTACACAGAGTAGTTTCCACTCCTATTGTAAACCTAACACCTTATATACCTCAGGCAGTTATGGTAGTTCCTTGGGCCGCCATAGTTGGTCCTCTATAGTTAGCAACATATAACCCACTTCCCTCAAAGGTCAAGGAATAATTTTCCCAAATTCTCCGGAGATGGGAAAGTATCTACAGATGAATACATTATTGCTTTCTTTTCAGCCATTAATATATTAGCAGTACGAGAGGAGGATATTGCAGTCAGATTATTTGTTGAGACCCTTGTTGAGGGTGCAGCAGACTGGTTTCATCATTTTCCCATCTCTTCTATTACAGACTGGGCTTCTATGAGAGAAAATTTTGAAAGAAGGTTTAAAACTGCTGAAGATGAGCACGCTTTGTTAACACAATTAACTTCTATCAAAAAAGAGCCTTCAATAAGCATGAGAGATTTTGTTGCTAAATTTAACAAGATAGTTAAACGTATCCCAACAACTAATCAAACTACTGTAGGTAATTTGAAAAAAAATATTATAAGTGCTATGCCGCCTGATATCAACTATGATTTAAGAAGGACAAACCAACCAATTTGGATCTCGCCCAGAGGACTGCTGTAGAGTTAGAGGATCACATATTCTCGACAAGGAAATGGAAACAAGAGACACAAACTCAGGCCAGTACTAGAAATACCACAACATCAGATGAGATGATCCAGAAATTATCTAATGAGTTAATTGCTTTCAAAACACAACTTCCCAGATTTAACAATCCTTACCAGCGAAATTTTCAAGATCATCTTGGAAGAAACGGTGATATGAGGAATACTGATGGAAAAACATTACAATTGACTAATCCTCAACAAAGGATAGCCATAGAAGCTCCTCCCAAAAGGGGAAACATGTGTGCTTTTCAACTAACAATAGATCATGATGGAGAAAGATGCCCTGATGTAGCTCATTCCTGGAAGATGCATCAAGAAGATGAATTGAATGCTGGAGTATCTAGAGTTGAATTGGATTCGTGCTCACACGACGACTCTGAAAACTTATTTTTTTGAGTATGTATTAGATTCAGAATGAGATGTGGCATGTTATGCTACTATAGATGGGACATCTTATGCAATTTTAACTCAGAATCAGAAAGATAAAGCCCCTATTTCCACACCTCCCCCAAGAGGTAACGAAGCATCCACTTCTTACTCTAAAGATGCTAACTAAGGAGTGAAAATTTTGCAACCGGGTAAGGAACAAAATTCTTTTGACATTATTCAATTCTCTAAAGATTCATGAATTCATATTTCTCCCATAGACTATCTTAAATCTAATCTTATAGAGTTGCAAAAATTAGTGGACTTTTGTAAAGGAGGGACCGAAGATTTAAACCAAAATGTCATAGCTTAAGTAGAAGAAGAGTCTGTTTTGATAGGTCTATTTGAACAAGGAGAGTCATCGGTTTTGGCTACTTCCCTTGGGTGAAAGCTTGACCCTTTCTATGTGTCATTGTTTATAAATGGTTGCAAGTTGAGTAATTGCATAATAGACTCTGGTGCCTTAGACAATGTGATGCCATCAATTGTAGCTAAGGCTTCAAGTATCACTCTCACCAAAGCCCATGGTAGATGCTACTCTATGGATGCTAAAGAGGTCCCTTTGATTGGGAAAATAAAAGATTCCCAAGTGGCTTTAGCAGCACACCCCAAGAAGAGAATGTTGTTAACTATATTGGTTGTTGATATACCTGCTAGTTACGGTTTGTTGTTAAGAAGGAGTTTTTGCAAGGATCTAGGAGGAGAAATAAAGCTAGATTGGTCTCAATCTTTGATCTCAGTAGGTAAAAAAAAGATAAAATTGAGTCCTAAAGAGAAAGAAAAGTTCACAGTACTAAAATCTGATGACCCTAAAGCCCAAATTCTATACCAAGAATTAGAGTTTGGTAACTACATGTTATTCACAGATAATCATGATGAGGAAGCCAAAACTGGAGAAGTAAAAAATTAGCCTTCCACTAAAGAAACATCACCACAAATTTGGACTCTTGAGTTTGATGGTAGCTATGCATCATCAGGATCCGGTGCAGGCGTAGTCTTTATATCGCTAGATGGATAATGTGAGCCCATGGATTACAAATTGGAGTTCGGGAACACTAATAACACAGTGGAGTATGAGGCCCTACTTCTAGGAATTATTGATGCAAAAGAGAGAGGTGTGAAAATCCTAAGAGCTTGAGGTGATGCCGAGCTAATTAAGTGCCAAGTTAAAAATCAATACTCTGTGAAGAATCATAGATTAAAAAATTATAGGAATAGGATATCAGACAAAATTGAAGCCCTAGATGCATTCTTTATTGAATTTGTGCCCAGAGAGTTAAATTCTAAGGAAGACTCCTTAGCAGTATCAACCTCATTGCTCCTCCCTCATCTAGATTTCAAAGATAATAAATACCAAATAGAGGTGGTGTATAGACTGCTTGTACCTGACAATGTGGAAGATTGGAAGGTGTTTGAAGATGATCAAAATCCGCTTCTCTTTTTAGAGAGTGGCGGTGACTTTCATAAGAATGCTCCTAGTAGTCATAAAGGATACTTTTGTGACAATCAAATGAAAGATAAGTCAGGTATCATTCAATTTCAAGGTAATATTATCCCTCCTCATTTGGTTACGCTCAAAAATCTTTTCAATAGGCATGATACCTTTGTTAAAAAGAAGAGGATTGAGAGGGGTCCTACCATTGGCGAATATGAAGGAATAAACATTGGAACTGAGAAAGACCGTAAGATGATCAACATTGGGTAATGCTATACCGAGGAAGAAAGGGAAGTAGCCAGAAAAATTTTCCTAGAATATCAGGATGTCTTCGCATGGAGTTATGAAGATTTAAAAAGCTTCATGGATGGAAAATTCAAACATCAAATTCCTTTAAAACCCAACACTGTTCCATTCAGACAAAAACAAAGGAATTATAATCCCAAGGTTGCTGATGCAATATTCAGGGAAGTCGATAAAATGTTGAAGGCTAAGATCATATGTCCTATCCATCATTCAACATGGGTAGCAAATATAGTGCCCGTGAGAAAGAAAAATGGGGAAATAAGACTCTGCATGGACTTTAGAAACCTTAATCAGTCTTCCTTGAAAGACAATTATGCTCTTTCAAACATGGATCACCTATTGCAGACCATGGCTAGAGTGGAGATGATGTCCATGTTGGACATCTTCTTGGGATACAACCAGATAGAGGTGGAAAAAGCAGATCAACACAAGACAACCTTCACTACTCCATGGGGTACTTTCGCTTATCATAGAATGCCATTTGGGTTAATCAATGTTGGGGCTACCTTTCAGAGAGGTATGGATCTTTCTTTTAGTGATATGAAAAATAAAATAATTGGTATGTATTTGGATGATCTTATGGTGTTTTCTAGAAAAATAATAGATCACATAAAGGATTTGAGGAGAGTGTTGCAAAGGTGTAGAGAAAATGGGATTTCTTTAATTCCCAAGAAGTCAGTCTTCTGTGTGACTGAAGGGAAATTACTGGGACACATTGTTTCTCAATAAGGTATAAGAATTGATCCAGAAAGGGTCAGGGCAATCTAGCAACTGAGCTTACCTGTAAACAAGACTGGAGTAAAATCATTCTTTGGGTAGGTAAATTTTATCAGAAGGTTTATCTTAGATTTTTTAGAAATTACCAAATGTATAGTGGATATGATGAAAGGGAATGTGAATTTTAAATGGAATGACACTGGAAAACAAGCCTTCAAAAATATTGAGAATGCCATAGCCAATGCTCCAATGTTGTGTCACCCAAATTACAAGAAAGATTTCATAATTTATTGTTACTCCTTTGAGCATACTTTGTCAGCTATTCTCATGTAAGAAAACAAGGAAGGGGTTCAAGCCCCTATCGCCTTTATGAGCACACCTTTGAAAGATCATGAGTTGAGATACTCTTAGACTGAGAAACATGCTTTTGCAGTAGTAAAGGCTTTAAATAATTTCAAATTCTATATTTTACATTCCCACTCCCTTGTATATGTGCCTAACATCGCAGTAAAAAGTGTATTAACTCAACAAGACGTGGGATGTAATAACAGAGGAGCATGGGTGGCTAAGACACATGAATATGATATAGAAATTAAACCCACCAAGTTGGTGAGGGGAAATGCACTGTGTAAAGCAATAGCGGAAAATCAAGTGGATGAAGATCCTGAAGCAACACAATTGGTATTAGTAGTAAGTATGCAAGACCCCTGGTTTGAAAATATTGTATATTTTCTAGTGTATGGTGAGTGCCCCGAAGGGATGACTCTGAAGAAAAGGATAGATTTAAAGTTGAAAGCCTCTAAATATGTTATTTGGGAAGATAGGTTGTATAAGAGGTCAATAGATGGGACTTTCCTCTGGTGTGTAGACAAACAACAACAAGAAAAACTGTTAAAGGTGTTCCATGATGAAACTTGTGGGGGAAAATTCTCTTCATCAGTGACTGTGTTCAAGATATTGAGACAATGCTATTATTGGCCAGGAATGTTCAAAGATGCATACCATTGGGTAGTAAGATGTGAAAAGTGCAAAATGTTTACCAGAAAGCCACAGCTAACAACTCTCCCCCTTAGACCAGTGGTCATTGAAGGTCCCTTCCAACAGTGGATCCTTGATTTTATTGTCCCTATAAATCCCACATCTAGTGCGGGTCATACCTATATAATCACTGCAACAAACTACTTCACGAAATGGGTGGAGGCGAAAGCAACTAAGAGCACTACATCTGAAGTAGTATGTGAGTTTATTAAAGAAAACATCCTGGTAAGGTTTGGTTTACCTATCAAGATAGTAATGGATAATGCCACGTATTTCTCTTCTTGGGAAATTACTGAATTTTTTTATAAGTATGGCATTATGGTTAGTCACTCATCTGACTATTTCCCACAAGGAAATGGTCAGACTGAACCTAGCAACAAGAACTTGGTAAACATTATGAAGAAACTCGTGGTAGATAATTAGAGAAACTGGCATAATAAAATCCATGAAGCTCTCTAGGAAGATAGGGTGACCCCCAAAAGAGCTATTGGTGTTTCCCCCTTTGAACTAGTCTATGGAATTGAGGCCAGTCTTCCATTGCTGTTGGAATTGGCAACTTGAAAATTAAGGACAACACTAGAAGATGACATATATGAAGATGGTTTAGAAAAGAGGATCCTATATTTAAACAAGCTTGAAGAGGAAAGAGAGAAAATGGTAGATCACATCACACAACATCAAATTCATGTGAAGAATTTGTTTGATAAAAGGAGCAGACCTTGGAAATTTATGGAAGGAGATATGGTGCTTCTATGGGACAAACACAGGGCACCTAAAGGTATGCATGGAAAATTTGAGACACTATGGAAAGGACCTTTCAAGATCCATCAGGCGTTTGAGAAGAATTATTTTAAGTTGACTTATCTAGATGGCAAGGCACTTCCCCTCACATACAATGGTCAGGACTTGAAACTGTACCAGATCTGAATCCAAAATAGCTAACCCCTGTATTGTACCATAGTTACATTTAGTTCTTATTTTTGTTTTCCTTAGTTAGGTTTTCTTTACTTGTTTCCTTTCCATATTTTGCCTTGGTTTTATTGTGAGCCACCCTTTTATTGAGCTTTGCAAAACCAGAGACTTGAGTTCCTTGCTTGGACATGTGAATTTCCAAGTCCCCAGACAACCCCATTTTTGTTTTGCATATCTTTAGAGAAAAATGGATGTTTAGTGCGTAGTAATAGTCTTGAAAAATTTGTGAAAGTCATGAGTCTAAGTCTAGTTTTTCCCTTTAGGATAGGGAAAACTTTATCATATTTTCCCAAATTACCTTCTCCTTTGTAATTCAAGGGTTTTTATCCGAGATCATGTCATATTGGGCAGGTTAAGCTCCCAAATCTGATAAAGGTCACGATTCGAAGGTTTCTAACATTGATCTTATGTGATTTTGGAATATTTATCTTTGATACTTCATTTTGTCTCATCGACAGAAAATTGGTTTCGGGCTTCTCCCTGGTGGATAACCACCAACAGAGTGCATTTTCCATAGATGAAAATTTCAAAAGTTTCAAGCTGTCAATGTAGTTGGAAAATAGATAATTTGGGGCTAGAAAGACTATTGCACTCAAAACAAATCCTTGAGGGCCAGAAGAATGATCAAATTATACAGAGTCAGAGACCAAATCTTATCAGCGAAAAAGCAGAAAGTAGCTTCTTTGCTACTCCAACAGGTGGGTTTTAACCCGCAAAATGCATTTTTTGCCATATTGTTATACATGAGATTTATGAAGAAAAATCAACCTAAGAGGGGACTTAAGGCATAAATAAAGTAGATAAAATTGTCACACATCATTTTAGCATTGTAGCAAGCTAAGATTCCTCCTCGGTGGGTTTCTGAGTAAGGAGTGCTCCAAAAACATTTCTCTGCCCAAAGGAGAAGCAAAAAAGTAATTATCCCTTGTCTCCAGAAAGTTATCATTATATTTATCTAAAGTGAAAATATGTTTCTTAGTGGCCCATAGAGGTAAATTAATTAATTCAAATGAATTATTTTTGCTTCATAATAATTTTTTTCACAAATGCTTAAGTCTTTTCATTCATGTGGTGCATGAAGTTGACCATTAACGGTAAAAAGTTAGGAGTTATAAAATCAAGTGAAGTGTTGCAAACAAGAATTACCATCTATTTGTCAGATTGTCTGAATTGAAACCCCTGGTGATAGTTGTTCCTTACTTTCATATTCTTGAGATATTTTCGTGGTTCCCGAATCAAATTAATCAAAGCATGGCTACCAAATTCATGGGATTCAATGGGATGAACGGTATCACTTTCGACTGGCACAAAATAATGGACACTTCCCTAAGGTTATTCGATATGCAAAGCTTTCATAATAGGTTGAATGCTAAAAGAATACATCCCATTACTGAGAAGCTGAAGGAGAGTAGGTTAGTCGAAGTCATCAGCTTTCCTGTCGCGATTCAAGCTCTAGAGCTTGTTCGAGAATGCATAGCCCGCTATAATCTAGACACCAAGCAAATTCTTTTGCCTGATGATACAATGCTACTCTCTATTGATCAAGACTCCATCCAAAACTCCCTTCATATTCTAGAACAAGATGAATACTCAGAGATGACATATAGCTAGCCAGTTACTGAGTATGGAGCAAAGAAGACTATGTGGAAGAAGGAGATAATGAAGACATGGTTCCAAGAGTCGAGGAGTGCCAAGGGCAAGTTGCCCAAAACACTATATGACATGAACCTGAAGCCATAAATTATAGACATCCTAGTATTGATTCATAGGATCAGAGGTGAGAGTGATGCACTTAATATCATTGAGCACCATTTCTTCTTGGTTTAGGTGATTTTCTCTCAACATAATTTCATTGATTGGGCTCACATGGTAAGTGAAAATATTTCAAATGTCCTAAATAGAGATAAACATCAAAATGAGTTCTATATGTCCTTGATTTTTTTATATATCTTAGCTACAATTCTAATTTAGCTAGGACTTCCTAGACTAGAAGAATTCCCGGAGGATGTTAAGAGTTATGAATTCTTCCCCTGTTTGAAATTACATAACAGTTATACTGAGTATCTCAAAGTTAATGATGCATTCACAATGAGACTATGCAGGGAGTTACAAGGTTTCCCAGAAAGGAGATTTTCTCTGGAAGCCATGGCATTTATCATCTAATTTGGAGCCTATTTTATCCAATTTGCAAATTCCTCATACATTCATCTTGCAGGATTCTTTTCCTTTGAAGTTTCCCAGGTATCCCGACGACATGATCATGCTGGTTGAGGTGATGAGGCAAGCAGTCCAAGTGAACCTAATATGTGCGGGCACCAGGAAGAAAGGCTATAATTTCCCAATGACTATTGGAGCCTACAGTTGTGCATCCCGGTCTGATGCAAAGAATGTTTTGAAAGCATTCTCAAAGAAGTTTCAATTGTAAACATATGATGTTCTAAGGCTGCAGTATGATCTTGTGAACTATGCCCAAGATTACTTGCAAATGGGTCTTACTATTCATCACATTGATGATATAGAGGAATATTGGGCGAACTGCAAAGATGATCTAGAAAGCAGAGATCGATTCTATGCAAGATTAACTATTGAACAAATCAAAAGGTTCAAAGTTAAGATTGTAGTGGAAGGTGTGGAAGATGATGGCCAGCATATGTATGATGATGCATACATGGAAAATATTAAGCCCCTACCTATAAGCTTTGAACCCATGCTAGGTCAAGCCATTGATGACTTTCAGACCTTGATGGGTAGGATTTACAGAAGGACAAAGCAATGGATCCAATGGACTACAGGCAAAAGGAAAAGGTTGGAAAGGAGGCCTCCTTCTCAACAAAATCCTACAAGAGGGACTGGGAGTGCTCCTGCGTCATCTTCAACATTTATCCCGACCGTAGCTAAAGAGCTAGTTCAACTGGCAAGCAGAGGTAATGAGCCTCCTAAAAAGATGATCCCATTAGAGAAGACATATGAAGATGGATCGCCTCCTATCATTGGTTCCACAGAAGAAGCAGTTTCTACAGAACTAGTGAAGTCTACGACTGAGCCTATTAAAAGTGCACAAATAGAGCAACCAGTTAAAGCTAGCTTTTTGGGCACACAAGGTGATATCTCGATTAAAGATACTCCAAGGTGAGAGTCCCCTATTATAGTGGAAGTGGGTGAAGATAGTTCTAGCATTGCAGCCACAGAATTAGATGAGGAGGCTGGAAAGCAACAGAAAGTTGCTCAAGTCACTAAATTAGTTTCCTCCTCTCCTACCTTAGTAAATACATTTTCTTCCAAACCTAAAGCTACTCCTCCAATCATTAGGAATTTTTTCATAGAAGAATTGGTCTCTGCCACCAAAGTTACTAGCGCAGAGTCTTGGATAGAGAATACTCTAGAACACAAGAGGAAGATGATAGAAGAAGGAACTCCCAACAAGGATAATCTTTCACGGGCCTTACAATCCATTGCCACCATGAGCAAGGTGAAGAAAGTAAAGACATTGTCTACATTAGACCGAGACCCAGAAACATGGCACTTCACTATAGAAGTAGCAAAGCCCACAAAGGAAGGCAGGTTTGAAGATTTAACTGCCTTCGATTTCGAGCTACAGTCATTTGACATGGGATTGGCTCGTTATGATACTAAGGTGGATTGGTGGAGATCCAATAATGTTGTAATTGAATAAGATCTTGAGGAGATCAAGACATCTAAAGTCCAACTCAAAGTAGAAGTCACTGAACTAACTAACTTTATCAGATAGTTAGTTACTCCAGTTGCGAGCATTCCTAGTGCCCAAACCACTTTTGACCCCAATGCTGCAGAGAATCAAGTCATCATAGCCAAGTTGCAATTGTAGGAATTGCAAACATGCAAATCCACAGACCCCGAATACCTGCATGCAAGAACCTGATACAAAGTAGAAGCAGAAATATGAAAAAGAAGAACTCAGATGTTTACTCAAAATGGGAGAGCAAAAATATCAACTGAATTAATGAGAAGCAATTACAAAGTTTGACCTTATAAAGGTGAACAAACCCTAAAACCTAAAAGCTAGGATGCGCAATATAATTAATATAAAGTATTAATTATATGCACCTAAGTGAAAG
>MU223431.1:2985299-3001725 GCA_018584345.1 Thuja plicata | reverse complement strand
GTGTTTTTTCACATTTTTCGAGATTTTTTTCTCGATATTCGAGCCGTACGGCCCTAGTAGGCTCGATATTTTCCCTGGGGTCACGGAGGCCAAACGGGGTCGAGTTTTATGTGATTTCGACTCTCCCAGGCCTTCTGAACACAATGGTGGAGTCCTTTTCTGCTCAATCTGCTCCAGAAAATGGCTCCTCCTTAGAAATGATGGAAAAACCCCAGAGAAGTTGCAGAAGACGCCTTCGATTCGTGGCTTCAAGATCCTTCAAACCAGACAGCAGCAGGGCGGCTCTGATACCATGTAGGAATTGCAAATATGCAAATCCACAGACCCTGAATACCTGCATGCAAGAACCTGATACAAAGTAGAAGCAGAAATATGAAAAAGAAGAACTCAGATGTTTACTCAAAATGGGAGAGCAAAAATATCAACTGAATTAATGAGAAGCAATTACAAAGTTTGACCTTATAAAGGTGAACAAACCCTAAAACCTAAAAGCTAGGATGCGCAATATAATTAATATAAAGTATTAATTATATGCACCTAAGTGAAAGCATAAGCCGAAAAAGAGTAAACTGATTACTCTAACAGCAATAACATAGAAATTTTGGGCATATTGGTAAATGATGGATCGAGAGGCTCAAATCTGAAGGGCTGGTAGTTATTAAGCAGCTGGGTGATACTCTCCTTGAGTTGGAGAAGGAGAGAAACAACATTGACAATAATTTGCAGACTCTCACATCGAAGAGAGTGAAGTGTTAAGAATGCATAGTAATGTTGCATGTAGCAGTTAAAATGAAGACTAAGGAGGCAATAAAGGCCAAGATATTGTAGAAAGGATATGAGCCTTTGATTGAATGGCTTCAAATCCTAGAATTTTAGACTGAGATGATCATCCAAGCCGAAGGAGGGTTTCAACAGACAGATGTCAAAATCAAAGAGGAATAGAACAAAGATTTTAAACTCCTTCGGGGTCTTCACACAGAGTCACAGACAAGCGGTCAAGGAAAAGAAATGATTGGAGTGACCAACATACATAAATCCTTCTCTGATTATGTGGATAAGCTAGTAGAGCAATCTTCCTCTCACTTGGATAAAATGTTGGAACTCCAACAGTTGAGCGGGTGCATCTATAAAGCTATGGAAGAGTTGAAAGATCGGGTGGATGCGGTTACAAGTCTCGCCAAAGATCATTCCTGATGGATCATCAGATATACCAATGTCCATATCAATAGACATGAAGAGCTTATTCCAATCATCATAGCTGTCACCGCCTATAGGGCGAAAATAGATAAGGGTAAGAAAATGGAAGCATAAATATATTCCCTCTTATGGTAAATTTTGATAGAGCTTGTAACATATAAACATTTGTTTATTATTTTTGGTTAGGGATGTTTAACCATTTCAGTTACCCCCTTTTTGTAATGGTCAAACTCTAAAGATCTATATGTACTATTTTGAAAATGAATACAAAGGTCGGCTAAATTTTGATGTGAAGAACTTCATTTTTGCTGTGTCAAATTTGTTTATGTCTGAATGCCAATGTTTTAACTGTTCCATTGCATTTATCTTTTTGTCAATTTGAATTTTTCTTTAAATTGGATTTACAGTTCAAGATTAAACCGAGGTTCTATATTATGATTTGATACAATTAATTGAGGGACAATCTGGGTGTCACCCATAGATTATGAGAAATGTTCTTATGAAGTAGATCGATTCATCATCATTATATTATCATTAATATTTTAGTTTTGAATTTGCATCTTCATTATTAGTCCTTGCATTACCAATCTTGAGATCTTATATGATTTATAAAGTCTTAAAATTGGTTAGATAGAAAGCTGAACCTATTTGCCTGAACTAGTTCCTGTCTAGGCCTAGTTCGTATTACCTCTTCTATTCTCAGGTTAAGAACAAATCCCCCATTCAATTAGGAAAGAATAAAATTTATTGAAGATTAATCACTTAAGGGAGCTGTACCTTCAAATTCAGAGTGAAATTAGGTATTCAGATACATTTCCCAACTGTTGTATTTGATTGTTTCTTTAATATTTGGGTATTTTAGAGTTAAAGTGAAAAAGAACAATTTGTTTACCAACACCGATAAAAAAAAAATCCCTAAAAAATTGTAAAATTTTCTAAAAAAAACCTAAATTTTGAAAAAGGTCCGGAAAAAATCTCTAAAAATTAGAAAATCTTTCTAAAAGTTCAAAAATAAAAAATAAAAAAATTAAAATATTAATCGAGGGTGAGCATGTATGAGGTGTCTATGATAAGGGCCTTTACTTATGTGATGTGCCACACATAACCCAACTCCAAACATACGAACCCTATGGTGGACCAAAAACATCTGTAAAAAGTCTTCAAAAAAATTGTCATCAAACAACCAAAAAAATCATAAACTTAAGAAAAAATGCAATGAATCTCTTTTGGATGTCAATTCAGTTCCTTTTCATTTTGAAACATGCATTAAATGATGTCATTCAATAGATCTAAGCTTCACCAAAATAAGGTCAAAATAGTCAAACTTCTTAATAGGTCCTCAGTCAGATTGATCACACTATCTCATGTATCAATGGAATCCCATAGGACAATATTTTGTCATGACAGTCATGTTATTTTACAAAAGGAAGGGAACACTCAAAACCAGATGGAGCAGTCTTATACGAGGTACCCTATACTTCACCTTATAACATCAAAGAAATGTCAACAAATCAATGTCCAAACAACTATAAAAATACAGACACAAAATCAATACAACTGCTTAGTTGTTGATTCAAGTTGGTATATTATATCTTGATTTTTTCAAGTCATGTTTCTATGCATCTCCATGATCCCACCTAAGATATTAGAGGTGCCATGATGGTTTATGACTTATATTTTCTTGTCTATTTTATGTGGGATGTTGACTGAGAAATCTTAACAAAGCATTTTGGATGTTTGTAGTAAGAGCCTTCACAACCACATACAATATCTAATTACATGGCTTGTGATAGATAAATCGGTTGTGATTTGTCGCACATACCTCAACTCTTAACACTCGACCTAGATTTATCGGCCCACATTCCTTGTCTATTCAAAGTGCTTGTTAGAATGCAAAAGGATAGTCGTGCCTAGATCTTTAATATCTACGTATGATGATATTGAAGTTTTTCTATAATAAAAGTGGCTCAATGATGAAAAATAATTTTCAATTCAGTTGGAATTCAAATGTGGTTATTAAAACTGAAAGCTCTTTGTTTACAATAATCTAAGGGTTTCAATCAAGGATCCATCCTCATTCTCTCCCCTCCTAACTTTCTATCAATTAATTCTAACATTCTATTGGTCAGTCTTGTACAAGGCATGTCTTCCCTGAAACTAGATATTGTCGATAGTCTTACACACGATGGGTCCTTCCTGGAACTAGACATGATTCTTATCCACAATCGCTATGTCCAATGTCAAATCAAACAGTCACCATGACCTACCAATATTCTCCACTTCTTACTAATTATTATTTTCTTGCATCATTTCAGCTAAATCTTCTTTTAAGAGATTAGTCATGCCTTTCTTACATAAATAATCTCTCGAGGGGGCATCATTTATCTTGTTGTCACATTTTTCCCACTAGGGCATTATTTTTTATCAAACTATTCTTTGAAACAACCCCTAAAATACATTGTATCAAAGAGAGGCAAAATGCAGACACCTAAAAATGACCTATTGCTCTAATGCAATGACATTAATAATATTCCTCTTTAACTTATTTAATAATCTTTATAATTTAATAAATTGTGTATTTCTACCATATTCTAAGATCAAAACCATTATTTCCCTTTAATTTTATAATTAAGTAATTTTAATTAATTACTTTAATTATTCAACGTCTAATCAATATTTCATCACCTATTCATCTAAAAATAATTAAATAATTAAACATTATTTAATTATTCACTGTCTCCTTATAATTAATTAAATAATCAAATTTAATTAATGTCCTCCCTTCACTAATTATTACATTTATGTAATAATTAAATCAAATTCTATCTCAAGATTAAATAAATGATATTTATTTAATTAAACTAATTATTTCCCTCTCATGATTAAATAAATTATATTTATTTAATTACACTAATAATTCCTCTCTCATGATTAAATAAATGATATTTATTTAATTAAACTAATTATTCCCCTCTCACAATTAAATAAATTATATTTATTTAATTAAACTAATAATTCCTCTCTCATGGTTAAATAAATTATACTTATTTATTTAAACTAATAATTCCTCTCATAAATAAATAAGTAATTATTTATTTACAAAATATCCCCACATGTGCAAATAAATAATTTATTATTTCTTTAAATCATAATTATCCTCCTAAATTTCTAACTCGCACTCACTTTGAGTTAGCTTCTTAATCACAATTCCTTCCTCCATAATTCTCTCTCCTAACTATTCAATCTATATTGTTAATTCCTCCCCCCAGCAATCAGTTAAGTCTCCAGTCAATTCATTCTTCTAATCCATGCAACTAGTTAACTCATCCATACCATTTGTTAATTCACTAGTCTATTCAAGTCATCTCTCTAATCTATTTTTTGAAATGTCAATCAATCCCCTAATCATGACAGTCAAGCCGAGTTGAACTCCTACTCACTCTGAGTTCAACTCCTCAATCACAGCCTATTGGTGCTATTTCTTGTCCAAATTGTGCCTTGTAATTTTCATAGGGTCTCCTGTCATTAATAGTGTCAAGGGCTTTGAAATTGGTATTCAAATTGTTTTTATGCCTCTGCAAAGTGTGCTCACACCCTTAACCTAGTTGAAATGTTGTGAAAAATGACCAAAAAACCCTAAATGCCTCGGCTGGTTCTATTCTTGCGTTACTTTTTCAGTCACTTAAGTCATATTAAGTCATGTGTCTGTGTTTAATGGGTTACCTTTTGCCAAAATATTATAGCATCCTAACCACTTTAATATTTCCTAAGTCTCGCCATGTAGGTCCCTTTTACGTCATCACCTTATCTATTGAGCAACTCAGAAAAAATCAGACGGTGTGCTTATTCACTTATATCCAAGATGCACGACATCTAATGAATAAGCAAATAAGTGGAGGCGACGCGTGTCCTTGGTGGGTCTGAGCTATTGTAAAGGCGTTCTGCTAAATAGTGTACAAGTTTGAAAAGATTGAACGGACTGTTTAATCGCTTAAAGGAAAAGTGCACGGAATCTAACGGGTAAGCGAATAAGCGGTGATGACACCTGTCCAGGGAAGTATGTGGGTCCAATTGTAGAGGAGTATGAAAGGTGTTAAAGCCAGAAAAGATCTGATGGCTCGCTTAATCGCTTATATCGAAGATGCTCAACATCTAATGAATAAGCGAATAAGTGGTGATGACATCTGGCAGTTGGTGGGCCCAGGCATTCAAAGCTGGCGGAGTTTTAAACTTCAGTTAAGTTGGTTCACATCTAACAGCTTGCTTAATCACTTATATCCAAGATGCTTGACATCTAATGAATAAGAGAATAAGCAGTGACGACACGTGTCCTCAGTCAATAGTTGTTTTCGGGAAAGTAAGATAGCCGTCAGATGCAAAGAATGATGCCCATAATCAACGGTTTGAATTCAAAGTTGATAAAACAAGTTGCAGAGAGCCGTTAAGCCACAAAATTGAAGCTGGTGAATTAATTGTAGATCGTATGATAACTCTACTCGAATTCAATTCAAAAGATTGATTTGATTGATTCCGTAAATTCATTAAGTCGACTGCAGTCTCAATGATTCACCAAAACCATTTAAGCAAAGATGAAATTGTGAAGAAAACCAGCTCCACGTGACTTCTGTGCAAAACGGGTAAGATTACTGATTCACTACGCATTCCAATTGAGGCAAAATTTGTAGTTCAGAAAAGGTTTTAGAGCTTTTATTTTAGAATCTGATTCCAGTATAGATAGAAAACCCTTAGAATGGCCCCTAGAGTTGAAATCTCTGGACAAGTCAATTACCAGAAAAGGAATGTTAGGGAAGACTTGTTGCAATAGTTACCATTGTCTTCAGGGGATGCCACACAAGCTAAAAAATCAGTACTACAACATCCCCGCTTCAAAATTGGGGAAGGGTTATATGATTCGGGTAGGTGGGCAAAAGATGCTGTTACTAGTTTTGATGCCCTTACTCTATTTAGAGCAGATTATAGTCAGAGGAATGCCCCCGCCCCAGACTGTAATATTTGGGAACTAGATGTTGGAAAGCTAATAGCACCTAGTGTATTCATGGACACTGATTTGTTCACCTTGATAGCAAACACTTATGATAAGGTGGCTAGGGTTGTTAGAGACACCAGGGGAAATATAATATTGACTGTATCAGCTGATGAAATCAGAAATATTTTCAAGCTGACTGACCCCTCTCAGAATATGGATGATATTGACCTCAAGTAATTCAAAGAAATATACAATAACCAAAGAGATTATTATAGAGGTGAAGTAGTGAAGGGGTATGCTAACAAAATAAGAAATTTGGTTGTAATAGGGCCAGGAACCCCAGAACCCTTCAAAGTAGATCTTTTCAATGGCAAGGCCAGAAAAATGTATAGTTCTTTGTGCAATGTTTTGGGGATAGATGAAGAGGCGGCCATGCCAGTCTATATAATGTTGATGGTTGTTCAAATTCTGCATCCCCACTTGTCAGTAGTGTTTGATTATGCATCTTATATTGCTCAGGAGATGCATGATGGTTTGTCAGGGATCCAAGATGGCAACATACAAAAGCCTATGGGTTGGTATTCCCTCATGATGCATATGTTTTTATTTAACAGTGCGGACTTCTTTGAGGAAGAAATAGAATTGGAGAAATTCCAAGATGGTAAAGAATTGCCTGTTCAGATGTGGAGTGCAGACTTGTCCTGGGATAGAAAGAATGCCAGTTATGTATATTTTTACAAAGTCTTTGCAACCAGAATCAAGTCACTACTGAATAACCAGAATGCCAGGGTTCATAATGAGATGATGAGGCTTTTAAGGCCTATGGAATATGCCCCAAAGTTGAAAATTGATCACAACTGGGGAGATTTAATCTTATACCCTTTTGTCACAGTGATTAGGGTTTATGGTTTCAGAGGCACTCCTTATGTACTACCCCACAAAGTCCCACTCAAGATTGGGATAGCATAAATTATAAGGCAATTAGGTGGGCTACAGGAGGAAACCCTGACCGGAAAGATGAAGGGAAATATTTTTCCTACCCTCACCATAGCCCATCATTTTATCATAACAAAGGGTGGGTGGACACAATTTGGTAAATAATTTGAGCCTTATCATCTATCTACTTCTATATCCAGATGTGCTGATAACAAGGATTTTATCATGGGTATGTTCAGGAAGAGGACCAATTGTATAATGTTAAAGCATCAATTCTACTATCCAGAGGATATCATCAGGAATATTTTTGACCTAGATGTTCAAGAAATCAGGAAATAAAAATGGATGGCATGTAAGAAATCTTTGGACTTTGTCCAGAATTTTGACAAGACCTATGATCCTTTAAAGGAATTTTTCCCATGGTCTTACAAAATTGATTCCCTAATGAATCTTTTTGAGGGAATAATGTAGAATTTAAATGAGAAGAGGCAGAGAGCAGTTGAGAGTGATCCAGAAAGGGCTCTTGCTATTTTGAATAAATTTCCACAAAGCAGAATAGTTCCACCAGGGAACTATGTAGTGTATAAAGAAGAGGGTATACCACTGTTGCTCCCAGAGTTGACAAGCCCTTTTAGCATAAGGGAAAGAGGCCAATGGATACTGATGTTCAAGAAGTACCCTATCCAAAGAGACAAAGAGTGGAGACAAGTGAAAAAGGAGGTGAATTATATTCTCCTTCCCAATTCCCCATGCAGTATGATGACCAGACTATTGCTAAACAATTACTCAAAATGAGGAATGCTGGTGAAGTGGTTGTTACCACTCAAGAGTTGCAAGAGGGGATGCCAGAGGCACCTAAACATACAGCATCTGACCTCACAATGGAAAAATTTGATGGCAAGGAATTAGATCCTGTGACCAAACAAGCTAGTGATGAATTCTTGTCTGATGACAATTTCATCAAAACTATGGCTTTCATTCAGTTCCTATGGAGGTGCCATATTAATGAAAACAATGATAAGTGCCAGAAGATGATAGAAGCTCAACCCAATTCTACCAAAGAGGATATAGAGAAAGAAGTTAAACAAGAATTGATATCAAAATTTGATAAGATTACTCCTAATGAGGGTAGGAAGATGGTCAAAAGGCAAGGAGTTCTCATATTGCCACAATGGGATTTAGCTGATGTAGTGGTTTTTGATGCTATAAGAAAACAAGCTAAACCAATGAGCACTGCTGGGACATCAATTGGTGCCCAGTTTAGTGAGGATCATGCAACTTTGGCAATTTGGTCGCTAAAGAAAAAGGACAAGAGGAGAATAGGAGAAGATAATGAGATTGAAGACACAGGTAGCCTAATTGTGAAGAGGGTTGTAGATACCTCAGGAACTGAAGCAGCTAACCTTGTTGTACAAGTAGCCAATCTAAGCATGAAAGTGTCAGAGAAAGAAAAGGAAGCCTATGCTAGCTTAAATGAAAAGTATGAGCTTGTGCTCAAAGCTTATAATGAAGAGAAGGTTAAATCCTTGATGAAAGACAATAGAATTGCAGAGTTGGAGGGTAAGCAAAAGATCCAATTTGTGCCCCAAGGGATGATTACTCAGGAACCTCATCATCCCTCCTCCTCAAGTCCATTTATAACATATCCCCCATCACCTGCACCTCTAAGTCCTACTACTCAAGAGGCCATTGATGCTAAAAGAGAGGAGTTGGAGGCTGAGAAGAATAGGTTGATCAATGAAAGGACAAGGCTAGAAGAAGAGGGTAAGAGGGACCTAGAAGATTCCCCAGCATACAAAGAGGCTGATGAATTGGTGAAGCAAAAATGTTCTGATCAAATATTCTCCAATCTCAAAAGGTGTGCCAGTGAGGTCAACCTCTCTAATCTCTAATCACCAACAAATATGAGGCTGAAAAGGAACAATGGAATCTGATAGTGAGTAAATGGAAAGGGAAAGTATCCCATGTTAAATATTTCAATTCCCTCTCAAAAGAACAAAATAATATTGATATTATTTTGACAAGCACTCATAAGTGTCTCAAATTGATGGTCAATTTAGACACCAAGAGGAACATGGTCATGAAAAAGATCACAACTCTGAGAGGAGAATTTTCCAAGGATAGATATGATATGTATCCCTATATGTTCAAAGAAGATGGGAACATAAATAATGAAGCCTTATGGCTGAGGCAGTTAAATGAAGCACTGACTAGCAGGACAAAAAGTATTGTCACATTGGCAAATACTTGATGGTTTGTGCTAACTATAGATATTTTGAGTAAAGCCAAGGCATTTTTTGAATCTTAGGAGGCAGAAGTTGAGAAGGCTAACAGTGATTAGGAGGAGTTCAATAGCCAAAAGGATGAAGTTCTCAATTTTAGTTGGCCAAGTGATGAGGTGTTCACTGCATGGGTCAACAAATATGGTATAGTCACCCCAATGGCATGAAACAGTAAATATGAAGGGGACAGCTAGCACCAAGGAGGATAAGCTAATGGAGTAAATTAGATATTGGGGCCTCCTCATCAAAAAAAGAGAAAAATCTAGTTGACAAAGACCCAACTACCTCAGAAAAACTTCAAGCATTTAGGCGGTCACAAGACAAAAGATTACATGGCTCATAGCAAAGATCTGTTATCCCACCCGCTTGAAATCTTGTCTCTTCTTGAAACTATATTTTGTCCTTTAGCCCAGTCATCCATAGCTTGTTGCATCCTTATTTTCCAAAAGGATTCCAAGATGACTGGGGCTGCCTATAAGTATCAGGTTGTAATATTGTAATAAGGATGGTAAAATAAGACTACAAGGTAGATTACTGAATTGGTTTGACTATTGGTTTTGAGTCTTCAAAATGTACTGTTATTGAGTTCATATTAATAAAATACAATGGAATTTCCATTTTGATGTCAATGATGTCTTCTTGAATTTGCTATTAATTCTTGTATGTTCAATTTGTAAGGCATTTTGAGTATACTGGTTATAAGATAGTCATGTTCTTGTTTGTGAGTTACTTTCAAGTAGAGTTTAAATCTTACAGATGATTGCAGAGGGTTAGGGTTTATGCAAGGATTTGATACATTGGTGTAAGAATGAGAGGATGGTTTGTAAGGCACTCTATCTGGGGTTCATTTGTGTTTCTATTAATTATCTTAATATGTGTATGCTCTGTTATGACTCTATCACCCATGATTAGGCACTGGTCAATATGCTGACAAGTGGTTGTTATCGTCAATTCAAATATTAAAATCTTTACTTTCTGTTATTAAGAACATATATGTGTAGTTGATTGTATTAAGGAATACAATTCATCTTAGTGATTCCTTGAAGAGTGAATCAATAGGTTAGCCTTCCTAGGCCAAAATGACATAAAAAGAAGGATTACAAATCCTTAATCCACTGTGAGATTCTCTGTCATTCAGTGAGTTTGTTAAAGGTGCACCCGCCTGGGTATGTGGAACCCAAAGTGTAGAAGGATCTTACATCCTTGTTAATTAGCCTTTTCCCTATGAGAATCCAACTTGGGTATAGGAGAGTCTGGCATTTATTGCCATTGTAAACTATTCCATAAGAAAAAGAGCTAACACAACCAATCAATCCTTCAATCATGGATTCTTGGTTGAAACCCCTGAAATCTTATAAATAGAGAGCCAAATTTTTGATTTTGGTAACCACAATTGCTTTAAATTATTATGCTAGCATACAATCAAGCACTCGTTTCTGAGAGCCCAGATTGCATAAAGAAGGAGAACAACAAAGGAGGAATTATGGACTTGCATACACTTTTATGTTATTTAATTTCAATATATTGATTTATGTATGCAATTGTCTTGTTTCCTTTCCTCTTTTGATATTGGGAATACTAATTACTCTAACAATCTCTTTGTGGTTGGGATTTCAGTGTTATTGCAAGATTCTATTATACCTGATTATAGTACCTTAAACCTTGTACCATCAATCTTGTACTCTAAATCCTATAATAATACCCTATAAACTAAATCTTATATCTATACCCTATTACCTACACCTTATACAATAGAGGGATATGAAATTATTGAGAGAGGGGAGGGAGAGATAAAATGAGAGAGAGAGAAGAACAAAGAGAAAGAGAAGGATAAGGAGAGAGGGTGGGATAGAGAGGTAGACAGGGAGACTCTTAATGAAACTAATTGATCAACTGGACTAATTAGGAACTAAACTAGAGAAAGGATGACAAAGAAGAAGTTTTTTTTTATAATCTCTAGCCCAAAACATGAAAAGCTAAGGTAGAACCTTCTGCAATTTGGTGTCGACTAATCAATGTGGCCTCTGAACTAGAGTCGAGCAACAACTAACTGCACCAAAAAATACATCATAAAATCTTATGACTTCGAAGGAACATGGAAAAGGAAGGGTCTTAACTAGATAATTCTATTGTTTAAACCCTTAAAAACCTCATCCTAGGAATGTAAAAATTAAACTTCCACCTTTTTCGTCATTAAAAAAATCTAACGACCTTTATCATTTAGTCGACCACTTTTATTGACTTTGACATAGGTAGTAATCATTTGACTCAAGATTTTTTCTTGTATTTATCAAACCCACCTTTTAAGACCACTACATGGCAATATCTAACTCATCATGTGGTCCCCATTCGTCACCCGTGAACTATTTTAGTCCTACCTCGACTTAGACATGTGACATCATCTCGTGATCCCATGGATTTTATCTTTTGCATAGCTTCCTTGGTGAGATCATGAGAAGCATCTGACCTGGTCATTATTTAGACACCTTTGATCACCATCAAATCTTCTGGCTACCATGTGTCATACTTTGACTAGTCTGTAGGGTCGATTACTTTCTTCAGTTGTGCCCAGGCCCACCTCTCTCTCTCATGAGATCATGAGATCATGAGCTTGTGACACCTATCTATCTATCCACACATCATTCCCTCATTATCCCTTGACCCTTGTCATCTACCTATGTGTTAGACCATGAGATTACAAGTTTCTTCCACCTGGATTGGTGGCCCACTTCATTCCCCTTCATTTCCTGGCTACGTCGCATCGCCTGATTTGTCTAATGATCTGCTTGGTCAAGTATCACACTGGTATGGGCCACCATGTGTTGACACTTTTTTATCCCATGGGATTTTTCTGCCCTTGTCACTGGGATTGCAAGATCATGATGAGTCGACACCTGTCTTCTCTGTCTAACTCATCCTGGCTACGTGGCCCCACTTTGGCACTCATTCAACCAAACCCATTTTTCTATGTGGAATGCCCTCATGATCTTGAGATCCTTCTCTTTCCTTGGTGTGTTAGACCACAGGATCACAAGCTTCTGCCACCTAGCTTGGTTATCGACTCGACTTGGCTACGTGGCACTCTCCTTGGTTGGCCCAACACTTCCACATGGCGCTCTTTCATAATCTCATTAACCTTTTCGTTCCTCAACCTGTTAGACCGCAGGACCACGCATTGCTGCCATTTATCTTCCTTTGCTTTTCTCAGGCCCACAAAATATCCTTTTTGATCGCCAACTATCCACCATATGACCACCTTGATGTGATTGGTTTGACAAAAGGCGCTTTCCTTTGGCTACTTGTTACTTGTGCATTGGTGTATTAAAACAACTAATAAATTACCCACACAGTGAATGTAGGATAAATCCTCCAAGATTATATTGTGCTTTGCGCACCCAACGGGCATTTAACCAGTCTCTTCTTTTGTTTCACTTGGCCAGACCTCTTCACCTGCATTCTCTAGCACCATGAAAGCTTCCTCTTGACTTTATCACATCTCTCAATCACATGCTAGGCTCAAACTCTTCCAGGAACCCATTTCATCCACATGTTATTGATAGAAAAACCATCTTCCTAACAAAATTCCATCAATGGTGAGAATTTTGGTAACAATAACCCTTGTTGAAAAATGACCACCTGAAGGGCCATTATGAAATTCTTCAAGAAACCTATTAATATGATTTAAATTTATGTATCTTAGTATAACACCATTAGAATATTTTCTAAAAATATACCATCTAATAATACATAAGGAATGGAATGTAATATGAATAATCTCATTTTAGCCTTTTCCAAACCTTGTGGATATCTCTCTTCTGTCAAAAAGATAGTCATATCATGTAACCAATCATTCTGATCTTCATTTTTAGCTGGTTGCTTCTCTTGCAATAACAAGGAACCCTCCTTGGACATCTTAAAGGATGAGAATAGTTGTTCACATAGGCCTTTACCTCTCACAAGTTTAGTAATCTTAATTCCAATGTCATATTCGATGACCTTGGTGATCCATCCAAATCTTTTCTCACTAATATCTTTGTTTAGAAGAAAGTCCTTCACACTTGCATGTGGTACCAAGAGTTGGATCTTGTTATTAGACAATAAATGTCTGAAGTTTTTTAGAGATCTTATAACAGAAAGAACTTGTCTATCTACATATTTGTACCTTCGTTCATATTCTTTTATCCCTTCACTGAAAAAAGAAATGTGTTTCTCTAAACCTTTATTATTCAACTATGTCAAGCCAACATATATGCCTGATTTTCCTCCAAGAGATATGTCAACTGTGTCAAGACAACTGATATGCCTGATTCTCATCCAAGAGTATAGAGGATGAAATCTATGTCAAAATTAGGATTCTCCTCCTTTCATTCCTTGGTCCATTTTAATTCTATGTTCTTTTTCATCATACTTGCAAGAGGTTTAACCATAGTAGGAAGGTTAGGAATTAACCTTCTTACAAAGTTAACCCTTCCAAGGAATCTTTTCAATCCTTTTTTATGCTTAGGAAGTGGAAGGGAAATAATTTCTTCCACTCTCTCTAGATCTATATTCAAACCATCCTTTGATAAAATATGTCCCAAGTGCTTTCCTTGATCAGTGATGAACACACACCTACTTGGATTCAAGGACACATCGCACTCTCTGAATTTGATGAATACTTTCCTCAAATGACCAAGATGGTATTCTAAATGCTTTATATAAATAATTATATCATCAAGGTGGCCATTTCCATTTCCTTTTGAAATGTGGCACCTACATTAGTTAGTCTGATTGACATTTGATAATAAACATAAGTAGCCCATTTAGTGGTAAATGTTGTCTTATATTGGTATGATTCTTAGACTAAAACTTAATCATAACCCAAGAAACCATCTAAGAAGGAGAACATTTTAGACCCTCTAACCTTGGACAAGATATGTTCTATGGAAGGAAGAGGATGACGGTCTTTAAGAGAATCTCTATTAAGGTCTCTAAAGTCTACACATAGTTTGATTTCTCCACTCTTTTTCCTTACAGGGACAAGATTAGCTACCCAGGAGTAGTGCTTGATAGGAAAAATTATATTAGCCTCTATGAGTTTGGATAAATATTTTCTCATCAAAGGTTCAATATTAGGATTGATTGGTCTCTATTTTTGTCTGATTGGTTTTGCATCAACATTTAATTATATGGTGTGTTGGGATAAACTTGGGTCAAAACCCTTTAAGTATTGATATCTCCAAGAAATAACATCATTGAATTATTGAAATAACTTAATTAAAATTTCCTTTTCAACCTCAGAGCATACCTTTCACAAGTTAAGAGTCCTTCATTCAACAATATTAATAGAGCTATAAACATCTTCCTTTCCAGCTAGGTTCTAGCTTTTACTCCTTTCTTGATCATCAGAGTTAAAGATGCATTCCAAATTGACTAATCCATTAGGAAAATTATTTGAACTAAGATGCATGATCTGATCTCCATACTAGTTCTGCAACATAGTCTAATTTTTAGTATAGAACTCTGCTTCATTTTTCAAGAAGTTAACAATCTACAAGTCAAAGTCAAAGACTTTCCAACTTATACAATTGTCTGGGACAACATGCCTCACAACCAATCTGATGTGTTGTTCCTTTTTATCTGCAACATGCTATGGTATTTCATGATGAGCACCAACTATTGCAATTCTATCAAAATTCTTATTTTGATTTCTTGGAATGCTCTAAATGTTGAAGGCTTGGAAAGCCTCAATAAGATCCCAAAATCTATGTTTATATGATTTGAGAAGGCTGTTCTTTGCAATATTCTAATTTGTAATATAATTAACAACAAATTAACTATCTCCAAAGACTTGCAAAGCTTTAATACCTCTTCTTTGTGCAAGTTGAATACCTTGAATCAAGGATTCATATTTAGCTACATTGTAAATGCAGCTAAAATTAAGCCTAAATGAATAGTAGTATTTTTCCAAATTTGGAGAAATAAGCATTACACTAGCATCTGATCCATTTTTATTTATTGAACCATAAAAGAACATACTCCATTATTTATCAATATCTTCATGTTATTTTATAAGGTTGGGAATAGGAGCATCCTCCTCATGTATGGAATAAGTTCCAAGGCCTATATCTTTAGCTTCTTGTATTGGATCAAATTGAAAAGAATTATCTCTTTCATCCAAGAGATAATTAGGAACCCCTACCAAGAGAGTAGTAGGGTAATGGAATATTCATTCTTCATGCTTCTCATGGAGTGTGCAATTCATATTCATAGGTGTAGACACCCTAAAATGGACAGGCTTGCGACTTTACATTAAAAACACTAATTTTTCATCTATTAATTAATGGTTTTGTAATCATTAATTAATCACCTATTTGTTAGGAATAAGGTGTGTCAACCTTCGATAATTCCTATTCTTATTATTTGTTTTGTAAAATGTATTTCTTGCAAATAATGTTGATGTGTCGGCATCTTGAATTGTGTGTAAGGAGATCATGGCTAAAACGGTTATGACGGATTCCTATGACATGTAAGAGCTATGTCAGGAAGATTCAATGACAGGTGAAGACATGTGGCAATTGATAAATGTGAGTACTGTACACTCTTCTTCAATCGTGGCGAATTTTTTTTTGGGTTTCCTATTTTCTCAGAGAATGGTAAAACCCTAATACGGTTATCTTTGGGAGTAGCCCTAAAAAGTGAAGCGCATGATATAAGCAATTTTTAGGGTTGCGAAGAGTAGTGATGCGAGTGTATTGTTGGAACATTTTATGCTGCCGTGATTTGTCTTCAAGGGTTTTTTGAAATCTTCTGAAAGAACTTGCATTGCAAGTGTGTTGTAAGCTGTAATAGTTTTGATCAATACATTATGCAGGTTTTGGAGTGCTGGGGTTTTTTACCGAAAGGTTTTCCCCAGGATAAATCATTGTGTCATTCTCTACTTTTCTATATGCATGGTATGTGGTTGCAATATCTTTGTTAAAGTAGTTAACGAATCTGAAATTGTAAGGGTTTAAAAGAATTTGCATAATACTTTCCTATAGAG
>MU223431.1:2952898-2968333 GCA_018584345.1 Thuja plicata | reverse complement strand
TCCTATATAATAAACCCTTCATAACCATTTGAAGGATCTAGGATTTCAAGCTTACAAGCGCCATTACTCTGTCAACATTCAAGCTATCTTGCGATCACACACACATTTCAATTGTCAAATTCTCGACACTTCTCAAGTCATAGACGCTGCCCTGCCAATACTGAGCATCAAGAACAACGTTTTGGAAGGAGTAGAGAGAAACAATAGAAGCTTCAAGCATCGTGGGGTTTGAATTTATTTGTCTTCCTTTCTCTTGCTTGTACATTTTATTTCTCATGTTTCTGTTATTCGTTTAGTAGCTATTGCGTACTTGATTTGCATTCACTTGTAAACCTTTGCTACTAACCCCCGCCCTTGGAAAGCTGTGGGAAACCACAGAGAGAGGCGTACAATAGGGATAGGTGTTTAGGGTTCTATGTGATTGAGAGCTAATAGCTCTACCTATATGGAAGCCTTTGTTACATATCTTGTCCTAAAGAAAATATAGGACTAATCAGATGCAATATAACCTCCTATTTGAGTAGTGAAGTCTCTAGAGAAGCAAAGAGAAAAATATACAGGAAGATCAATAACTGATATATATCTTAAATGACAGTGCAACTGGGACATGCATGCAAGGCTAATTTGAAATTTTTGAATACCCCTATTGTTTGGATAGATGTACCATCCAATTGGACAAATCCTCTAGTGATAGGTTCATACTTAATTCTTAGAAGGTGTGCAACCTTCTTTTGAATGACTAAGCTATTGGCTCCTGAATCTATCATGCAATTGTGAACTAGTTTATCTCCTATAATTAAAGAGAGATAAATAGGGGAAGGCTTGTCCTTCTTACTTGTTTTTTCTTCTTTGGAAGGTTGCACATGACTTGTCACCTGATTTTATATCATACTTTTTGTTGTTTTTTTCTCTTGGGAACTCACAATATTTAACTCTTCCTATAGAAACTCAAACTAAGATAGAATTATGAGGACATCCCACATTGAAAAATTGACATTGGTCCTCTTCATCTGATCTATAATATTGAAAGGAGTATTTGACATCTTGATAGGATTCTTAGTAACCACAGGGTTTAGTTTTTGAATTGGTGTAGCCTGAGGCCTTTTGGTTTCCTGCTGCTCTAATGTGTATTCTAATTTTGAGATGAAGCAACAATATCATGTGGTATACTTTTTTATAGAGTAGTTGCAACAACCTCTGAAGTTGAAGCTTTATTTAATGTAGAAGGTGAACCACTTTCTACTACTCTTCATTTTCTCCTAGTATTATGAGCTATGGAATTATTTCTATCATGGCTCACACCACAAAATTCTTCATGTTGAAATTTCATTAGAGAAGTATCCCCTTGATGTTGTGGTTGAAAACTAACATTAAATTGATTTGTACTAAGCTATTATCTTGATGTTGTTGGCTCATCCTGAATGGTTAGTGCTTGAGAAAAATCTGCTCCTTGACAAATATGTTGCTAAAAATCCTTATTTCAAGTAATACACTATTTTTGTGCTTGAGAAAGATTATTTTTAGTAGGAACAAGGGCCCTAACTATATTTGTATTTGTGTTTTGATTTGGAGATGAAGCAACTTTACCCATGAGTTTATTTTGGTTCCATGAACCTTGTGCTTGATTTTGTGGCTCATTTAATGAATTGAATGAAGAACCTTGAGGTTGAAAATGTTTATTACCTTGATTTTTTTGTCTCTTTAGAGTCACCATCTCATTTCCCATATTCTGAATCCAAGATCTAAACCTCGTATCTTCTTAATTATATTTTCCATCATGGTTTTCATCACGGTTTCAAGTTTACTACTTGAAGATGTTGAACTCGATGGAGCGACAATAAGGGGATGAATTCAAGTGGAAGTGGGAATAGGAGCCATTGTAGGTTTATGTGTAGGCATATCAGGAAATAAAGGCATTGGAGGCCTTGGAGTTAACTTTCCTCCCCAAATTAGATAATTTTATGCCCTTATAGAAATATCACATGCAACTAGAAAAGTATTTCCATCGGTTGTCTATAAGGTAGTTGAAATATTACTATCAAAGGCCCTAAGATAAGATAAGAATGCATTATTAGGGGAAGGATTCACTGAAGTAGGTATTCTATCCCACGTCTTTTGAAATCTATAATTAAAATCAGTCATGAATTCATGGGGTGCTCTCTGAATTATAGTTAAATTCTCTAAGAGTGATAGGTGATCACTTTTGTCTTCAAAATATTTACAAATCCCCTTGCCTATCTCATCCCAACTATAAATGGAATTACGAGACATTTCCCTATACCATTGGAAGGGTTTTCCTTATGGTGATGAAGCTAGGAGTCCAACAAAAACATTGTCTTCAGTAATATCATGTATATTGCACACATTTGAAACTTCTTGGATATGTTCTATAGGGGGAAATATAAGTTTGACCAATAAAGTCTGACATAATATTAAGTACAACTACTGGTATGCTATTTCTTTGAGCCAAAACAAGAGGAATACAACCATTAAAGGTAGAAAAATCTTGATTCCTAGAAACATCCATATGAAATAATGGTCTATTCAATTGAGAAGATGGTAATCTAGGTTGAGGCCTACCAATAGGAGGAGTAGAAAGAGATCTAGCTGGTGCTACTTCTGGACTCCTAACTGGTGATAGAGAGAGTCTTTTTTATTTTTCTTCTAGAACTTGAAGATGAGAGTTGAACAAACTAAAAATCACTTATAGAATATGCCCTTTTTTGAATCATAGGCATAAATTGCAGCAAGTCTAGTCTGAGAACCAAATGTAGAGTTAGATTTGCCAAGTTCTTGAAAGTGAGCTTCTTTAAGGCTTAGGTGCTAAGAGAAGCACTAGTTTCATAGCATGAATGTTGAAATCTTTTGTTTGATACCATCTTATCAGTAGTTCTTCTTGAACAAAATTAAAACTCTGTCCTACCAGGCCTGCCAAAAAATATTGTCACAAAATTTTGCGCCCTTGTTTAGGTGATGATTAGTGACCTAAACAACCTTGTGAAACATGGAAACAATCTCTCAATGTGGTACTTTATCAATGAGATTGAATCTTCGAAGAAGCTTGGATTCCTTTACAATCAGGCTGCACCTAAAACCTAATGACTTGAAGGGAAAATGAAAGAAGGATTGCATGAAATGAAATGATGTAATGCACCAAATTGAATGTTTTGATTTTCTCTTGCCTACAACTACACTTGAATTTGATGAAGATCATAAAACTATGATGTCCCAAAACACTTATCAACCTAAAACCAATATGAAGGTAGGAGATTGAATTCAAACCTACAAGGAATACAAGCATTCACTAATTAGGTCTGATCAATCATAGATTCCACAACATAAAATCTTAAGATGATGAAATACATGCAAATATGTAGTTAAGAAATAGGATTTACTCAAATATTTTCTCTTGAAATAGGTAGAGCTAGTAATTTCATTAATCAGGAAAGGTTGTTTACAGTCACAGAAAAATGCTATAACTGCAAGTGAAACAAAGAAGATCCTTTTTGAAAATGTACTAGATTTTTTTAAAGAGAAGACATAACTATGGTTCGAAATTATGGTTCAAACCCATCAAGGTTTGAGTTAGCAAGAGGAAAATTGATCTACAAGCTGAACACCAAAGCAATAGAGAGAGTCAAATAATTAATACCCCTGCAAAAAAAGGAACGGTCATCCTTGTGTAAGTACTTGGCGATTCCTTTGATGGTGTGTAGAATGAATCTCGACCAATCCATAATGGTCATGAGCCGATGGGTGAATCTGTTGGAGATTATAGTATAGTAACAACATCATTGAATCTATTGATAAGGGAAGATAAGTCACTGAAAGTTGTTGAAAGAGTATTAACATGATCAAACTCTTCATGTTCCTCATTGGCATAATCTCCTCCAATGATTCCTTGTGTCGTTTGGCACCCAAAATAATCTTATTGATTATCTAGAAAATATTCCTCGATAACCAAGCTTCTCTACTGAATGCATCGAGTTGTGGTTGCAAAAACAATGATCATCAAAGATTGCCCAAGAATTTTTGCCAATGAAGATCCTGTATTGAAATGACACTCAATAATTTTGGCAAGACCGTAGGTGATCTTCCCCAATAAGATTCATCGGTGAAGCATGAACCATCAGTGAGTACAAATTGATCATGTCTGATATACCGATAACAAATGACATTGGAAAGACCTCCACCGATGACAAATAACCATCCTCTTATCAGAAAAAATCTTGCCGATGCAACCCATCGACATAGCATACATTATCGACCCGTAACATTTTGTTCCTTTTGATTTCCAATGAAGAGAATCATCAGGGTGACACACACTGTTGGGATGCACAAAATGATCACCTCTAATGCCTTATACAAAGGACATCAACAAGACCTCCACCGATGCCTTTCCCATGTAGTGAATTGCCCATGTCTCTATCAACAAGACACTCACCGATGACCAAAGGATGACTATTTTGACAAAACCCAAAAATTGTCGAAACACTTTGCTTATCACTTCCTCTAGACCATGTATTAGTGATACATACACTAAAATTACCATCAGTGTAACTAACCCCATCAGATGCCAACCTGTCCACCCTTCTGACAGTTATGGCTATGCTAATAACAACCATCAACAAAACCTCAACCTATTATGTTGATATCCGACCTTGAAGCCCGATGAACATTATGTTTAGGATTTTGGTGAGATCTGTTACCAATTCTCACTACATTTCTCTAATTGGTAGTGTTTTTATCATCTTTGATTTTTTTTAGTGAGAGGGGCTCATTTTTACCTTATTTTGCTTGATATTATACATGTGCCAATTACAATTCAATTTGGAGTTGCTATTTTATTTTGAGCTTCAAAAGATTTTTTTTATTAAAAAACATGTTGTTTTGTTGTCCTAACTAACATTTATCCATTTTATGAGCATCAATGGAAAATAAAAATGATTGAAAGTAATAAATGTACAAAGCTAAGTGTCATCAAGTAAAAAAACAAATGATAATTATAATGCCAATATTTTTTGTGACAAAAATAATACATTAGAAAATATTTGTTTGTTCTTTCTTTTCAAGAAAGAAAATACAAGGTATTTGCAATCTAAATATGCAAAGAAACAATAGAGATGTTCCACACAAGCAGTGGCTACTATGAAAACAAAATTGAAAGATATCTAAGAATGAATATAAAGTAGAACAAGAATAAGGATGAGATCCTCCATTTCTTGATAATGGAGGACTGCTAAGGATTTTCTATGTTGAAGGAGGGAACGGGTCCCGTATCATCAAAGTGCACCTGCAAAATAAGAGAAAAGAGGGTATTTAGTTCTTGAAACTAAGAAATGAAAGATCTCATAGGATACTCTTATTGCTTCCTTCCATACATCCATATATATGCAAAGATAAAGATCAAGCAAGTAATAAAGAAAAGTAAATTGAAATAAATGGTATTTTTTGTACTAACAATGTGTGTGTCATGTGTAGATATAGGTAGGTGTGTATAATTTTTTCCATGTGGGATCAACTAGGCTCCCACAAGGGTTGAGCCTAGCATGACAAGGAGTATGCACACATAACTAAATTATTAAATGGATGTGTTATTCTTTAACATGAAACCTTTTAATTCATATAAACACATATCAATAAGATATAAGCTATAAAGGGACATGATATCTCAACATGAGACGTTTTGGTTTATCAAACAAAAAATGAGCTGTTGAAGATACATGTTATGAAACCTTCCATCTGAGAAGATAATTTATCACAAGACAACATATTGTTGAAGCTTACATGAGTAGGTGCAATTAGAAAAACCATTTTGAGCCTACTCACAAAGCGACAAGAGCAAAAAAATTGTAGCATAATCAAGACAAACACATATATCAAAGGAAGATATAATGACAAAATGATAATTACAGTAACAAGAGAAGCCCATGGTACCTTGGTAAAGTACATAACATGAATGGAAAAATATATTTCCCTGTTGAAAATAAAATATTCATAACCATTGCATTTACAAGAGATTGCAAAAAGGAACATTGAGAATCACAAAGTCACAAATGAAATAAAGAGATCACCATCATTAAGAGGAGTCTTGAGGCACAATGGTCATTTTACAATAAGGGATATCATGTAAAGCTGAGATTAGCAAGGGAAAAGATATATTCATGAATACATGGCATGAGAAGAGCTTCAGGAAATGTTTTAGGTTCAAGCAATTATCAATTACATGAATATCATTTCTATCACAGAAGAGGAGCATTATACATTTAAGGATAATGTGTGTTTTAACAACATAGGTTTCAAATTTTGCCTCAAAGACACCAAGGATCAAGGAGTAACATTGAACTCTTTGATAATTGATACATCTATTTTTAAAGGACAGTTATATGAAAAATATGAGATCATCAAATATATAGTACAGGAGAACAAATTCACAACATCTAAGTCAAAATAGAGTTAATACGCTGCTCAAGACGTATCTAACAATCAACATCAGCTACAAGATTACAAATAAAGGTTAGTTATGCCATATTATATAATACTGAAATCAAGAAGAAGTTTACAATCATGAGCCTCAATCTGACTAGTTACAATGACATGAATAATTTTCAACTTCTCCATCAACTACAGTTATAATTGGAATCCAAGTTATGACAGTGACCAGAAGGTGTACAATGCCAAATGAGGATCTACAACTTTTGATAAGAAGGTATGATCATATTTTGAAGTACAATGAGAGAGATTAATGCTCTTACCTTGTTCCTCAACTGCTGCACTTTTTTTCTTAGATCTTAAAATGTCATACAATGACTTATTATCTTTATTATTAGAACATTGTCCAACAGAAAAGCTCAAACTAGTCACGTCTTTGGATCTTCTTCTTTTTCTCAACATGTCTTCCAGAGTAGTGTTTTCATACTTTTCAAGTTTTTTTCTATACTTTACAACTTGATCCTCTAGTCTTTTACATTCTTCATCTTTTGAAATGAGATCGGACTTTGTTCCATCCATAATTTTTTTTTTTATTCAAGTTGTATTTTTGAATCAACAACTATTTGTTCCAAGGTTTTGGTTTTATTTGTTAAAATTTCTTTGTCTTTCAAGGCTTGTTCTTCTTTGATACATAAGTCACTTTTCAACCTTTTAATATTCTTGTGTGCACATTATAAATGACATTCAAGATCAACTTCTACCAATTTTATATCATCATTCATTTCACTAATAGAGTCTTGAATTTCATTAGGGATTTCAAGTCATAAATAAAACTTCACCTTCCTTACAAACATAACTATCAGAGTCATTATCAAAAAGATCAACAATCAAACTTTTTTTCTTTTTAAATGTAAACTTCCTTCTATTATTAAACTTATTTTTACCTTTCCTTTTTTTATTGTCATCATCTTCATTTGATTCAGAAAAAAGATGTTTTGGAGTAGAGTGTCCTATTTTTCATAATTAAGGCATTTAAAGAGAAGTTTACCTGAGTCCTTTCTTAACCTTCTTGAAATATGAGACTATAGAACTTCAAGATATTCAGATTCTGATGATGCTGCTTTAGCCTTCTTTTCAGCCTTGAATGCTGCTTCTTTTCTTGAAGATTCTTCTTTACCAAACTTTCTCATCTCATATGCAACTAGTGCACCATGAATATCATCCACAATATACGTGTTAATGTATTTTTATTCTTCTATTGCTAATATATTTGAATCAAACTTTTTTGGAAAATACATTAGCACCTTCTTGACAACATCCTTATCTTCAATTTCTTCTCCAAGACCACTTATGTCATTTACTATTTCATGTACCTTGATTAAATATTCTTCTATTTTCTCATTTTCACCCATTTTTATACTTTCAAGTTTTGCTTTTAGATTTTGTATTTTATCTTCCTCAACTCTATCATTCCCATGATAAATATTCTTCAACTTATCACATACTTCTTGAGAAGATTTACAATGCATCAGTTTTACAAAATTTGCTTTCATTTCAATTTCATAGTCCTTCTTAGTAGCTGCATCTGTAGGTAGGGTATTGGGTACAATGTATACTTTTACAACAAAGGTCCATAAATCAAAACATATGGAAAATAAATAGGTTTGCATCATGACCTTCCAAAAATCATAGTCAGAACCATCAAACATGGGTACTTTTGATGAATTATCTTGAGCCATTATGAATGATTATTCTACTATCTAAGATCCACCTAAGTTTGTTAAACCAAGTACTAGGTACCTTGCTATGATACCACTTGTTGGAATACTAAAGCCACTAAGAGGGTGGTGAAAAAGTGGTACAATTTTGAACCAATGGAAATTCTAGAATGACTCAAACTTAAGGGTGTATGTAACAATGACAACATGAGAAAATGAATAAGAAATACAATCTACAAAATGTTTGACATACTGTTTATAGTGGAAAACCCCTAAGGGTGAAAAACCACTTTCAAATTGTCTTTTATTAAGCCTTATATGACAATATTTAGAGCACCTACTCAAGGAATCACCAATCTTGATACACTTTTAGGAGCACCTACCCCAAGGAACACCAATCCATTACAATCTTGAAGAACCCACTTCAGTTTGAATACAAAGAATAAATTTGAATAGAAGGAACACTCTATAACAATACATTTCTTTTGATAATAACATCTCAGAAACTCATACACTTCTACATTTTCTGGAACACTCTCAATCACAACTTTACATCTTCTAAAGAGTCTTAAAAAAATTGTTCATCTGAGGAGTTTGCATAAACTTTATAACAACATCATAAATATTTAAACATATTCAATCATTTCATGTGATTAACACTTCTTTTGTTCTTACAAATACTCTGCACTCAGATGATCACAAATACTTCTGATATAAGTATGACAGGATCAAATGTAAACCAAAATCTTATGAACAATTTTCAATCAACACACCCTCAATCAACTAGTATATATAATGAATGTTTCTTTCAAATGAACATATATTTCATCATTCATTTCCAAACAGTAAGTTCAAATATAAAAAAAAAACACTTTCAAAGAATATATCAAAGCATATAATAATAACCTCTTACTATTAGTGTTTAAAATAGATTCTCAGAATGATGTAATCAATAAATTCTTCAAGTCAAAATCACTCCACATAACATTCTAAAATTTATTAAAAAAGATATCTTCTTCATAAATTGAACAATCTTCACACTTTTAACAATCACTGAATTCTCTTTCATACCTTCTTCACACTCAACATCCACCAAAACATATTTCACATTGAGTTACAATTAGTTTGACCTTTTCAACTAACTTGGGCATGTTACAAAAAATCGTGAGTATCAACCTTAGTTTATTTATATATTTCTTCTTAAAAATCAATTGGTTACATGTTTAACTTGATATATATACATGACCATATGTTATTATTTTCAAAACATTTGCTGATGTGTCTAAAACTACCAAATAAAACTCACAACAATAATCCCCATCGGTCTCTGTTTTATAAACCCAATTCAATGAAATAGAGTTATGGATGCCATTTATTTTTAAAGTGATAAACACTTGTTAAGTTACATCCATTTACTAATACAAATTCCTTTTTTGTCGAGAGAATGAGTTTTTAACTCACTATCATTAAATACAAAGTTCTTGTCACCATACACAAGACTCCTGTTGCCCGAGCTACAAGAAGTAATCTACACTTTAAAACTTAACTAGAAGAACATTTCATTAAATGTTTAACATGTAAATCACTGTGAGGAGACCATAATAATACTTTAATGTAATGATGAAGATCATAATTATTTTCACAACAAAGAATAACTTTAAATCCTTAACAATAATCTATGTTAGTATTGATTGTTGATTGACATCAATGAAAAACCAAATGCATCAACAATTTAGTCTCATACTCCCACTAAAGTGGGGTCTAAATATACTATCCTAAAAATTTATCATCCGTAATTGGATGCTTAGTTAGGCCCCATTTTGGTGATTTTGAGATTTTACGTCTTTTATGACTGATCTGGCTACCTATCTCTCCCCGATCCAACATATACCTTATCTTCATGTCTTCCCATTGAAATCATAGTGCTTTATCCTAGGAAAAAAATGCCTAGGATGTAGTGTTCCCTAAGGATTGGGCCCAAATTTGAACCAAAGCCCAATTGTGGTGTTTCAATGGGATTACATGAGAATGGTTTTGTGTTTCTCTTAGTATTTTAATTTAGGTATGTCATTCTTTCCAATCATATATCTTCACAACCAAGTTCTTGCAACAAAAAAAGAACCAGTAGGATATGTGAGCCCATCACAATTTTTTGGTATTTCTAGCTTTTTCTTACCCTATACACATTGCATCAACCTGTAGTCTAATCTCTCATCATTCCCTTGTAATGCAATAACTCCAAAAACATATCCCAGCTTTAGAAGATCAAAAAGATGATCATACCCAACTAAAAAATCCATGTCATCATTTAGTATGGATATTGTTTGAGATAAAGGAGTTAATTATTATGGAACCATGCATCTACCTATTCACTTGAATCATACTGATGCCATTCACAATGAAAACAAAAATGAAAAAAACAAGCTAAATCTCGTGTCCAAGTGGTCCATGCGCTTTTATTTGAGCTTCAAAATGACTTCATCTTTGAAGAACCACTAATTGTTTGACAATCCATTTTGTCTCCTACTATGCATTCCTCAACCAACCAAAAGAATTTGTGCACCACTGAATTATTGTGCCTACCTATGATATGTTGAACTACACCAATAAATAATAGAATGTGCATCATGAAATGTAGCACTTGAAATCCTTAATTTCTCCTTAACTAGAGCTCTCTTCATACATGTACTTGTTCCATCACGCTCCTCTTTCCCATGCCCAAATTAAAAAAACTCCAAATATGAGGTACCCCTCTCTCTACATGCATTTTACTCAACCAATAAAATATAGAAGCATTATTGAATTGACCCATGTATTCATCTAACCAAATGAGATGTCTAGCCATTGCAATATCTAATTCCTACAAGAACTCAAAAAAATCCTCGATATAATGTTGCACATACCTTGAGGAGTGAGATCTATCATCACTCGTATAAAAATGATACTCTCTGATTATCTTCTTGTCCCATTCTATACTATTAAGGGCATGTCTATATGTTATGTGGAAAAAATAACGATCTGAGTGGAATTATAATACTGATCTTGTAACTCATTTTTTGGTTGCAATGTGTATCTTTCTACAAAATTGATGACTAATATAATAGTGTCAATTAGGAAAGAGTCCTTACACATCTTGAGTTGTCGATCCAACCCTTGAGACCTATGAATATTCCTTTCATACTTGTAGAAAATATTTTCATTGAAATGTAAAATAAAATGAACAACACTACATTCTTTTGTAACCAACTCGCATCTAGAACCTTTACCTCCAGTGTTCAAAGTAGATTAGACAATCTCATATATCTTTTTCTCAACAAATTTATTTCTAAATTGTGTTCATTGCCATCATGAAAACATGAAAAAAACTTTGAAAATCCACCACATTGTGAGCACTTCTCATTTAAACAATCATTTCTATAGAAAAAACAACCATCATCTTCATGACATAAAAAATTGAATTAGCAAGTCTCTCTATGATTTTAGAAGTTGATTTGCACCACACCTCTACAACATTTTTTTAGTATGCAAATAGAAGGAATATAGCATAATAGTTCATGGTGCATTGAAAACTCCACATGGTATTTGCAACAAGAAGTATTTCAAATATTAAGAGGTACAAAATAAAATGGCTTGAGGGATTAATAACCCCTTTGTGATATTTGCAATGTTGGACGTGTCACAATTTTTTTAAAATAATTCTAATAAATGTTTAGGATGCAGTGTGTGGCCTTGATCACCAATTCTTAACTTCAAGACATCCTTTACATTGGGTGACACTATAGAGTGAGAGTGCCAAAATTTATTAATTTATTCCTTTGCACTATTGGTTAGATTCTTCACGTGGAAACCTCCCACAAAAATCCTATGTATCATTTTGAAGAGGATCGTTGAGTCTTTCTCTTCTTGTAAGTTCTCTATCCAAAATTTTACAATTTATGTTGAAATCAACACCAGTTTGTATGTTAAAGAAATCATTTCTCAAATGAAGACTTACTAAGGATGTTCTCAAATGATCTCTTGGGCCTCAAAAATGTCTTATAATGTTATCATCAATTTTAGGTAATCATTTTGGGATTCTTAAAGGTCTTGAATTTAAATTTTTCATTTCTTCCAGATAAGGGACTTCATTTCTCATACAATTTCTGTTGTATATGTGTGAGTGAAAATAGTGAGTAAAATAGGAATGTAATAAGTCAATAAAACATTCAACAACACTACTCAAACAAATATTTAGATTAGACAAAAGAAGAACTAAAAACAAGCAAAAATCCTAACAGTGTGCAAACCTTCCTTGAACCATGCAATCTCTCCTTTGATGTGTGGATTTGTCCAAATGGATTGGATGTGTGCTCAAATGTTGATGCTCAAGCATCAAAGGATTGGTTTTTGAAAATATTTTGGCATAGCAAGGCTAAGATGATGGATTTTTTCTCTTCAAAATGGCATGATAACTTTGCATAAAATGTGGATGATTTGTGATGAATAGAGGGTTCAATTTATAGGCAAGAGGAGGGTTAAATGGAGGGTCAAGATGCAAAATTGAGGAATGATGGAGATGCATTTGAGAGAGAGCACATGGATTGTTCTTTCTTAAATGCCTCCCATTGTGACAAGTGTCACAATGAGAGAGGTTTGGAATAATGGGGGAATGTGACCATTTTGGGAGATGAGAGGGTTCAAAGGTGTAAGAGAAGGATGGAGTGTGTAAGAGCATTTAAGGAAGACTTAAATGAATATGGTTGGGGATTTGAGGGATGTCACAAGAGGGTTGACTTGAGTGAGGGTTAGGATTTCTTAATCCTTGGATTAGGATTGTGCAAATGTTTAGGGAGTGATTAGACTTGGTTTAGGAATGATTAGAGGGAAAGTGGGAGGATTAGGAGGATGTGATGGGAGGAGAGAGAATGAGTGGAGGGGGCTAATTAGTTAATAAAGGTTAATTAACTAATTAGGAGAGGTTAACATGTGTGAAGGGGTTGGGTTGAGTAAGAACCATGAGTTAGGTGATTTAAGAAAGGTTAGGATAGGGGTTAAAGTTAGGAGCCATGTGCTCAAATAGATTAAATATGATTTATTTAATCACAAATGGGATAATGGGATAAAGTGAATTAATTTAAATAGATAAGTATATTTATTTAAATTAATTGAAGAAGGGGGATTTAATTAATTAAATGGTTGTGGGTTTCCATTAGATTAATTGGACTATATACAATTAAATTAAATTAATTGAGCTAGGGGATTAACATAAATTAATTAAATAATGTATAATTATTTAATTAAAAATGCATAGAAGAGAGATAAATTTGATTAAGTTTTGTTAACCATTTTTAGGTATCTACATTTTCCCCTCTTCGACATAGGGTCAGAATAACACTATTTCAAAGATGTTTAAAATAATAGACGACGCGAAGAAATAATGGGCAACAAAGTTGCCCCAGGGTGGTAAGGAGAAGAGAATTAGACTGGGTGATACCCCCTCAAGAGGGTGACAGGGAAGAATGACCAAGGCCTTGGCGGCATCTCAAGAAGAAAATGGGAGTTGGCAAAGGAGGAGAAGAATGGGGGACATGAATAAGGGAATTGGTGAGAGAAACATGAAAAAGGGGTCGAGGAGAAGTTTAGAAAGGATGGGGGGGGATTAGGGAGTGGAAAAAAAGTGTCAGGGCGAGGCTATAATGGGGCGGAGGGAAAAGAAAAGTTTCATTATGCATATTTGAGCATAGAGATTGCTTTGTGATTTTGAGCTCTGATATTGCATAGCATGATGGCAAAGAAGGGACAATTTGGCAGGAACACGAGAACTGGGTAGAAATTAAATGAAAGGAAGGGGGTGGGGAAAGGGAAAGGAGGGGGGAGCCTTAAGTTAACAAGGGCATTTTTGACATAAGAAGGATAACCTGATAGGATATGCCTGGTTGCAGTGGTCCGTGGATCGGTTGACATCAAGAGAGAGGAGGGCCACCATTTTACGGGTGGCAGAGTAGTTCACACCGACAGACTAGGCACAGGTGGATACGATCGGGCTTGGGTACATTATGCAGTTTCTCCATAGGAATACTTACATGGTGATGGTGACAGTTCTCTATGAGCGGTGGTGATCAGAGATGATGACATTCCATCTCCTGATAGGGGAGATGACCATTACACTAGAGGATGTGTACCATATTTTCTAGTTACCAGTTTGAGGGATAGAGATGATCACTAGAGACATCACCCAGAAGTAGGTACTAATAGTCCCAGTGGGGCTAGGTGTCACACTCCCTTTGCAACACAAATAGTTTTCTCTACACCACCACTTAGCTGCGATCCAGCGAGGCGAGTGTATTTTTATGTTTGAGGATTAGTTTTAGGGTATATTTCCCCTAACGCGGGAGGGCCCAGTGTGACCTTAGTGCTAATTCTAGTGATCGTGTAGATTATCTACATAGGTGTACCTGTAGTCTGGGGCACCTTGATGTAAGCTAAGACCTATAGGGACTTACACCAGATTGTATATCATGTTGCATTAAGACATGACAGGAGTATAGGGTTTACCACCTTACTCTAGGTGTGAGGTTGGGAGCACATTGTAATGCTCAAGCTAGTAGGTCAGACAAGGAGACATGCAAACCAGCCTGTGGTGTATAGCTGGGGGGAATCGTTGACATACCACGATGTGGATGAGAGAGACTACTGAAGGGATACCATAGATGACATCAGAGATGGCATCACTTGGAGGCCATATATGAGAGTGGGACCCTAGGTGGAGGACCAGTTAAAATTTCCATTTGTGATGACTCCCATATTCCTAACTGGGAGATGAGATTATATTGTTGAGAAGTACTGACTAGATAGAGTGGCTCGTCAGGTTAGGCTCACATAGGAGTACCAGACACTAAGAGGTGGTATCAGCGAATTACTAGAGAGAGGAGATCAGAGTTTGGACAACCCTTGGATAGGCAGGGGCTTCTGGCAGCATGAAGGGCCATTCAACATGTGTAGTGGGATTAGAAGGGAGGGATGACTAATGGAGGCATAACATAGGAGTATCAGGCCTGGTTTCGAAGGCCATGAGTCATGGGAAGGACAGGGAAAGGATAGTCACAAATTTCACTATGAGAGGGAGGGGAGGGAGGGTTGTAAATAGATAGAGGGTAGGGCCGAGAGTAGGACCAAGGAGGGGACCACCCATAGTGGTTCCATAGAGATTAGCCCCAAGGGAGGAGGGAGAGGAGGCAGGGAGTAGGGAGATCTAGGAGATCAGGGGGATCAGGCGGTGGGAGGGGGAGATGAAATGGATGTGGAT
>MU223431.1:2918326-2947530 GCA_018584345.1 Thuja plicata | reverse complement strand
CCTCTCTAAAAGACCTCTCAAGAGATGATGCTACTAGTAAACAAAAGGATACATTCACAGCTAATGCAGTTTCCAAAGAAGCCCTTATAAGTGCACTATCTGACAGTGAATTCTCTAAGATCAAGAACGTAGACAAGGCATACACAATATGGAAATATTTAGAAGACATGTTTGATGGAGATATCCAAGAAAAGAATGCGCGCAGGAAGACATGGAAAAAGAAATACAACAATATTGAGATGTTACCTGAAGAGAACATCAGAGCCTACAATTAGAGGATAAATGAAGTAGTTTCTGGAATCAGAATCAATGGTGGAGAAATATCAGAAGAAGACATAATGGACAAGCTGATGACTACATTAACAACAGACTATGAGAGCAAGATCAATATTCTAGATGAAACCATGCAATTTTCAAAATACTTCAAGAGAGAGAATTTGATCAGTAAAATATTTGCATTTGAGTTATCAAGATTGAAGTCTGAACCCAAAAGTGAAACAACCTTCAAAGCCTCAGTCCATGGTAAGAAACCTTTACACATCTCTAGAAATAATGAGAAAGAAGAAGTTGATGAAGAACTAGAAGAAATCATTGCTATGATTTCTAAGAAGGAAAGAAAAGGCAAAGGCAAGTATGAAGGATAGTTTCCATTCAAATGTTTTTCATGCAACAAGATCGGCCACTTTGCATCCAAGTGTCCTACAAGAGTAAAGAAATTCAGATCTAATTATAAACCAAAATATAGAAAGGAATGCTATCATGCTGAAGAAGGTGTAACTGATGAAGATTCAGAAGAAGATGAAATTAGATTCGTTGCCCTTAAAGACATGGAAAAATTGCTTGAGGAAATGAACATTGAAGATGAAAAGGAAGCACAGGAGTTAGCCCTAATTTCCAAAGCAAACAATAGAACTGATTGGATCATTGACAATGAATGCTCTCACCACATGATAGGTGATAAAGAAAAATTTATTCATCTAGACAAGTACAAAGGTGGTATGGTTAGATTTGGAGATAACACTCCCAAACCTATCATAGGTAGAGGATCTATCACCCTGGATGGAAAGAACAAGACAAATGATGTTTTGTATGTTGATGGATTACATCACAACTTACTAAGTGTTGGGAAGTTACTTGACAAAGGTTATCATTTGGAATTCAAAGATAAAAAATGCATCATTAGCAACAAAGAAGGAGACATGATTACATCAGGCTCAAAAACAAAGGGTAATGTTTTCCATCTCAATTCAGATGTAAGTTGTTTTTTTGCAAAAGTAGATGACAGTTGGTTATGGCACAAGAGACTATGTCATATCAATTTTGACAATATAGTAAAGATAAGCAATGTTAAGGTAGTTAGAGACCTTCCAAGTATTGTAAAAATAGTTGACACAATGTATAGGGAATGTGTTATGGGAAAGCATGTAAGGAGCTCTTTCAGAAGCAAGCAGAACTTAGCTGAAAACAAGTTAGACCTAATGCATACAAATTTATGTGGTCCTACTCAAACAAGATCATACCATGGAGAAAGGTATTTCATTTTGTTTGTTGATGATTTTTCAAGGATGATGTGGGTTGCATTCTTAAAGGATAAGTCTGAAGCCTTTGAGAAATTCAAAATATTTAAAGCTAAGGTTGAGAATGAATTTGGGATAAAACTAAAGTGTCTGAGATCAGATAGAGGAGGAGAATTCACCTCTGACCAGTTTTATGACTACTGTGAAGAACATGGAATCAAAAGATAGCTAAGTGCACCCAGAACCACTCAGTAGAATGGGATAGCAGAAAGAAGAAACAAGATCATACTTGATACAACACGCACTATGATGATTGAAGGAAAAGTTGTGCATACCTATTGGAGAGATGCAGTCAATACAACAGTCTATACTATCAACAGAACACAACTAAGACCAAGCGCAGATAAGACATCATATGAACTTTGGTTTGGTAATGTACCTACAGTAAAATACTTCAAAATCTTTGGCAGCAAGTGCTACATCAAGAGAGATGATGGTGTTGGTAAGTTTGATGCTAGAAGCGATGAAGGTATTTTCCTTTGTTACTCTACTAAAAGAAAAGCATACAGATGTTTTAATTTAAGATTAAAGAAGATAATTGAAATTACTCATGTAAAGATTCATGAGAAGTTCATGATTCAAGAGAGGTACTATGAATATTTACCTATGATTGAGGATGAACCCAGGCCTAATAGTAAAGACACTATTATTGAAGAAATATTTGATTGCATTGATGTATCATGTAATGAACCTGAATCAAGCAAAGAAGTATCATAGATTACAGATGAGGATGGCACACCAAAAGTTTCAAAATTCACATCTAGATACCATTCAAAAGATGATATCATTGGAGATCAGAGCAACAATGTTCTTACTAGATCTAAAGAAAAAAGTTTAATAGTGGATGAAGAGGTATGTTTACTTTCATAGATTGAACCTTTAAGTGTTGAAGATGAATGTAAGGATTTTGATTGGCAGAAAGCAATGGAAGAAGAATTAGATCAAATAATAAAAAATGATACATGGGAATTGGGTCCTAGACCTAGTGACAAAAATGTGATTGGAACAAAGTGGGTATTCAGGAATAAGATGAATAAAGATGGTACAGTGGTAAAAAACAAAGCAAGACTAGTGTGTAAAGGATATGCACAGAGGGAAGGAATAGATTACACTGACACATTTTCCCATGTGAGCAGACTAGAAGCCATTAAGTTATTCTTGGCCTATGCAACATTCAAAGACTTCAAAGTATATCAAATGGATGTCAAATCAGCCGATCTAAATGGTGACTTGAAGGAAGAAGTCTACATAGAACAACCTGAAGGATTTAATCTATCAGATAAACCAAACATGGTATGCAGATTGAAGAAAGCACTATATGGACTTAAACAGGCCCCAAGATGTTGGTATGAGAGACTAGATGGTTATCTTACCAAGATTGGATTTAAGAAAGGAGCAACAGATTGTAACCTATTCATAAGAGAGACACCTGATGGATTATTACTTGTTGCCATATTTGTTGATGACATTATATGGAAGAATTTCAAGATGGAAAACTTTAAGCCAGTATGCACTCCTACGATAACAAGAAGCAAGCTTTCTAAAGAGGACGATTCCACAACAGTTGAGAAGACATTATACAAATCTATGATTGGAACACTTATATATCTTACTCAATCTAGACCAGACATATCTAATGCAGTTGGCATTGTTGGTAGATTTGCAATTGAACCAAAATAGAATCACCTAATGGAAATAAAGAGAATATTTAGATATCTAAAGGAAACTATAGACTATGGTTTATGGTATCCTAAATCAGAGAATGTACAACTTCATGTCTATACAGATGCAGATTAGGTAGGTTGTATTGATGACAGGAAGAGTACTTCTGGAGGAGTAGTATCTCTTGGAGATAGGTTGGTTTATTGGGTAAGCAAGAAGAAGAATTGTATCTCTCAGTCGATAACAGAAGCTGAATATGTTGTAGCAGCATTGAATTGTTCAACAATGGTTTGGATCAAGCAGATGGTTAAAGATTTTGGTATACAGGTTGATTATCCTATTTTTATTCACTATGATAACACCAGTACTATAAACATGTCCAAGAATCCTATAATGCACGCAAAGACAAAACACGTTGAGATCAAATACCATTTTCTTAGAGAAAAAGTTGCAGATAATGAAGTAAAATTGGACTATGTGAGCACCAAAGAATAGTTGGCAGATATTTCACAAAGACTTTATCAAAAGATACTTTTGAGTATCTCAGGGAGAAGTTGGGAGTAATTCCCTCTCCTAAGTTTGATTAGATAAAGCACCAAGTATATCAGCCCATTGTGACTGATGAATGGTTGACTACTCTACTTCTGGAGTAGTACCTGTGCCTAATTGTTTATGGTGCCCTTTGCCATTGATGTCAAAGGGGGAGTATATAGTAAGGGGGAATCTTTGATGAGGATATTGAGAAGATTGTAAAAATAAAGAAGACACCATGTGCTGAAGATGTTTTTAATATCATATGTTGCCATCAATGTCAAAGGGGGAGATTGTTGGAGATTTAATTCTGGCAGCTAGTTGATTGTATGTTTGTCATTGATGACAACATATAATATACAATAATGTTCTGTATGTACTTATTAGAATGATGCTATTAAGCCTTGCATGGTTATATTAATGTTGTAGACATGTTTCTTATGTTTTGTTCATACACGCAGACTCAGATATGAAGTTTCAGTTGTGTTGTGTAATTCTGTTAACGACAGTTACAGTTTCTGGAGTTTGTCTGTATAGAGCCGACATATTGCATTGGTTCTTGAGTTGCACCTATCTTAGGGATATGCATGTGTATATTCAATTTTAATTATGAGTTGAAGATAGTTATCTGAAGGTGCCAAACGTGTTTCAACAAGATTGTAATGTTAGAGTTAATTTGGTGAGGCCAACTTTGTGAAGCGTCGCATCTATTCAGTTTATATTGCGCGGCTGTAATTATGCTTGCGTGATTAGTTAAGCCGATAAGGATGTTATGAATATTTTCTTAACAGGTCCCATGATCTCATACTTTGAGGAAGATACATATAGTAGTTCATTTGTGAAATGCTAAGTGTGAACGAGAAGATAAGAGACATAAAAAGTACAGAGCATAATATCAGTTGTGTTTCGTTCATCAAGGATCTATGTGAAGAAGAAGTGAAAGATTACAATACATTGGAACTGATCAAGACATAAGGTCTACTCTACAGTACATCATCAGATATAGTGTATATCTATTCTACAGAAGGTTGTAGCCTTCACCATTGAAGCAGTGAGATTTTGGATAGTGAGTCCTCACCCTTAACAGGGTTATTTGTAAAAGACTCCTAACAGGGTCAGACCCTTAACCAGGTAACTATACTTATTACATTGTAAAGAACAACTCCTAACAGGGTTGCAAAATCTTCTAACAAGGATTATTATAAACAAGTATAGTTCATTGTGGGTGTTAATTCCCACCGGGGTTTTTTCCATTTGGTTTCCATGTAACCAAATTGTGGTGTTGTCTATTGTGTTATCTGAATGTGTATTTACTTTATTATATTCTGGAATTAATAAGAGAAAAGAATTAAATTAGCTGATAACTGATTCACCCCCCTCTCAGTTATCCTTTGGGACTATTCTAACAATGATCGTGTGGCCAAAGGTGAATTGAGAATGAACACCGGATAAAGACTTTCTTTGAAGGAACTTGCTGAAACACAGGACTTAGGGGAACAAAGAATCTAGATCAATTTCTATGAAGAGACTAACTTGGGACTCAGGATATGTACAAGAAGATCCTAACATAAGATTAAACTAACACTTAAGGAAAGATTGACTCAAATGAAATATGTACAAAAGGGACATGCAAAGATCAGAGATTGGGATAAGAAAATAGATGTACAACAAGAATGGGCGATTATATACATAATTTATGCACAAAAGCTTAGGGGGTAGGATAGGAGATCAATTCTACAACTAGTGCATGTGATGATGGAACACCTAGAGAAGGCTGTGTGATGGGGATGTGATTGGGGTTAGGTAGATGCGATGGATGAGACGAAGGGAGATGAGAGTTTGATAGATAATGATATGAACCACTATGTATGACACCTGACTGCCAGGTTTTCACCACACACACTTGTCCAAGGTGTCTAATTGCCAATTTTTTCCATTGGACAATTTATTTCTCTTTAGTTTTTTTATTTTTTATTTTTTTTGTTTTCATCGAGGTGCCTGTTTACCAGGTTTTCACCAAGACAATGGTTTTTTTTTCCTAGGATTTTTAATACTTTTTTATGAATTTTTTTAGATGATGGGAGTGCAATGCACGGGTTAGGAATATAAATGTTTGATGTGAATGATATTTATGGGGTCCTTCAAAGGTTCTCCTTCTGGAGTTGATAGCTAATATGATCCCGAGATGAAGCTTGTTGTGACAATATATGGGCCCAACCAGGTGACTTCAAAATTACCCTTCTTTTCACGATCTATGCCTACCTTTTGGTTCTCTTTAAGGAATAGATCCCCCACCTGGAAGTGTCATGAGTAGATTTTATCATTGTAACTTATCTTAAGCCTATTTTGGTAGACTAGGAGGTGATTGTAGTCTTGTTACTCTTTTCATTTAGAAGGTCCAGCTGTGTGAGTCTTGCCATGCGATAATCCTCATCAGTGATTAGGTTCTTGAGTGATACACACAGTGATGTAAGTTTGATCTTGATTGGTAAGAAGGATTCTACACCATAGAAAAGTGGATTGTGAGTGGTGCCTATGGGGGTACAGTAGGAAGCAAGGTATGCCTAGAGGGTAGGATTGATTTGTAGGTGCCAGTTGTGACCAGTATCATTGACAACTTTCTTGAGGATTTTTAGGAGTGTTTTGTTGGTTGCCTCAGCCTGGTTGTTAACTAGTGGGAAATATGGACTGGAGAAGTGGTGTTAGATATGGAGGCGTTCACATAGATTGGTCACATTTTGGTTTTTAAATGACATATCGTGATATGTAAAGATGGTGGATGGGATGCTGAAGTGACATACGATATATGGTAGAGGATGAATTTTGATATTTGGACACCTGTCGTAAAGGTGAGAGGAATCTCTTTGACCTACTTTGTGAAATATTTTTTAGCTATGATAATGTACTTGTGTCCTTCTAAGGATAGGGGGTGATATTACCAATAATGTCAAAACCCCAATAGGAGAATGACCATGGAGGCATGATGGGATGTAAATATTGTGCTAGAGCATGAATTAGATTAGCATTTTATTGACAAGGTAGGCACTTCTTTATAAATTCAACAACATCATGTTCCATTATAGGCTAGTAGTATCCTGCTCTTAGAAGCTATTTGGCTAAGACCATGACACTTGTGTGGGCACTGCAGATCCCAAAACAAATCTCTTGTAAAGCCTAGGCAACTTCATTTAAATCTAAACATTTTGAGAGGATGTTATGATATCCTTAACGATATAGGGTATTTTCTACAAGAGTGTAGCGGGATGCTCTTCAGATGAGGTTTTGGCATTGGGTGTTTATGAGATGGGGGGATATGATACCATGCTTTAGATATGCATGGATTTATTGGTACCATGGGGAGTTAGGACCAACCAAGACACATACCATTTCAGAATCAATGTTTTCGTAAGCGAGTGCATGAAGTTGCTCGACCAAGAATTCAAATTGTATTGCATCCTGACAGATTTCCAAGAGGGATCCAATAGTGGCCATTGCGTCTGTAGCTTTATTATATAATCTAAGAACTTGGGCGATCTATGAGTTTAGGAAGTGTTCTTTCATTTTATCAATCATCTCTTTATAAGGTAATAGCTTGTCATCCATTGTCTGAAACTCATCTAGAACTTGTTTTTATGATGAGCTATGAGTCTTCAAAGACATGTATTTATGTGATATTCCATTGGATTTCCATTCTGAGTCCAATGATGAGTGCTTTGTATTATTCAATGTTATTTGTGTAGAGGAATCCCAGTTTGAATGATTTGGGGATGTAGTCACCTTGAAGGGTGACAAAGAGTTTCCTACACCTAAACCGCATGATGTGTAGGTTCCACCAAAGTAAAGCTTCCAGGTTGGTTTCTCCTCAACCATGCATAGGTCTTCATCTGGAAATTCCATGACCAAGGTATAGGCATTGACCAATGGTGCTTCTACTAACTGAATTGTGATAACTTGTCCTTTGATGGATTTTCTGTCTACATATTGGATGTCAAATTTGCTTTAGAGCATTACCCATTTGGCCATGCAACCTGTGAGGGTAGTCTTGGACAGTAGGTATTTGAGGGGATATAATTTAGATATGAGCTTTACTATATGACCGAGCATGTAATGGTGGAGTTTTGTAGTGGAGAAAACCACTGCTAGACATGCCTTTTCCATAGGTGAATAGTTGAGCTCATAACCCACTAGTGTGCGGATGATATAATAGATGGCCACAAAAGGATTACACATATGCAAGGGTCATATATGACTGAATCACAGGCATAAAAAGAGATCATGACCTTGTCCTAGGTGCATCCATTTGTAGTGTACCATGATATAAAGGACCGTGGAAACTTTTAGGAGGAGGGTAACCTAGAGAGCTGGAAATGATAATTAAGAACCAAAATCAAATTTTAAGACCAAAACAATTATCCATGAATGCCTTTTTCCATAGAGATCAAATCATATAAAGTGTTGATAGGATTTAGGTTGAACATGAGGAAGGATACATCCCATAAGGACTTGCTGATAGATGAGATTACAAAGGTGCACTCGGGTGGCCAAAGGTGAATCAAGGATAATCACCAGATCAAGACTTTATCTGAAGGAATTTTCTAAAACAAGAGACTCTGGGGAACAAAGAATTTGGATCACTTTCTACGAGGAGACTGACTTGGGACTCAGGATATGTACAAGTAGATCCTAACACAAGATTAAACTGATGCTTAAGGAAATAATGAATCAGATGACATATGTACAAAAAGGGACACACAAAGCCCAAGGATTGAGATAGGAAAATAGATGTACAACAAGAATGGGAAATTATATACATAAGTTATGCACAAAAGCTCAGGGGGTAGGATAGGAGATCAATTCTACAACTAGTGTGTGCGATGATGGAATACCTAGGGAGTATGGGATGTGTGATGGGGACGTGATTGGACTTAGGTAGATGTAATGGATGAGATGAAGGGAGACAAGAGTTTGATAGATAATGATATGACCCACTATGTGTGACACCTAATTGCTAGGTTTTCACCACAACAACTTGTCCAGGGTGCTTGATTGTCAAATTTTCACCATTGGAAGACTTATTTCTCTTTAATTTTATTTTATTTATCATCGAGGTGCTTTTTTACCAGGTTTTCACCAAGACAATATTCTTTATTTTTTATTTTTATTTTTATTTTTTTCAGGACTTTTTATACTTTTTTTATAAAAAATTTCAGATGATGGGAGTGTAGTGCACGAGTTAGGAATAGAACCATTTGAGGTGAATGATGTTGATGAGATCATTCAAAGGTTCTCCTTCTAGATTTGATAGCTGATATGCTCCCAAATTGAAGCTTTCTATGACAATATATGGGCCCAACCAAGTGACTTCAAACTTACTATTCTTTTCACGATCTATTCGTACCTTCTGGTTCTCTTTGAGGAATAGATCCCCTCCTAGAAGTGTCGTGGGTGGATTTTCTTGTTGTATCTTCTCTTAAACCTATTTTGGTAGACCAAGAGGTGATCATAGGCTTGTTCTCTCTTTTCATTCAGAAGGTCCAACTATGTGAGTCTCACCACATGATAATCCTCATCAATGATCAGGTTCTTGAGTGATACATGCGGTGATGGTAGTTCGACCTTGATTGGTAATTATGAACCATAAAAAAGTGAATAGGGGGTGGTGCCTATGGGGGGATGATAGGAAGTGAGGTATGCCTAGAGGGAAGGATTGATTTGGAGGTACCAGTCATGACCACCATCATTGACAACTTTATTGAGGATTTTTAGGACTATTTTGTTAGTTGCCTCAGCCTGGCCATTACCCTGTGGGAATTATGGACTAGAGAAGTGGTGATGGATATGGAGGCATTCACACAGATTGGTCACATGTTGGTTTTTGAATGACATACGTGATTTGTAAAGATGGTGGATGGGATGTCAAAGTGACAGACAATAAATGGTAGAGGATGAATTTGGATATTTGGACACCAGTCGTAAGGGTGAGCGGAATTGCTTCGACCCACTTTGTAAAATATTTTGTGGCTATGATAATGTACTTGTGTCCTCTTGAGGATAGGGGCGATCTTACCAACAAGGTTAAAACCCCAACAAGAGAACAACTATGGAGGCGTGATGGGGTGAAAATATTGCACTAAAGGATGAATTAGATTAACATGCTATTGACAAGGTTGGCACTTCTTTATAAATTCACAGGCATAATGTTCCATTGTAGGCCAGTAGCATCATACTCTTAGAAGATATTTGGCTAAGACCATGCCACTTGTGTGGGAATGGTAGATCCCATCATGTACCTCCTATAAAGACAGGGTAGCTTCATTTGAATCTAAACATCTCAAGAGGATGTTATGATATCCTCGATGATATAGGGTATTTTCTACATGAGTGTAGCAAGATTCTCTTCGGATGAGGTTTTAGTGTTGGGTGTTTGTGAGATGGGGGGATATGATACCATGCTTTATATATGCATGGATTTCATGGTACCATGGGGACTGAGGACCAAACAAGACACATACCATTTTAGAATTGATGTTTTCATAAGAGAGCGCATGAAGTTGCTCGACCAAGATTTATATTGTGTTGCATCCAGAGGGATTTCTAGGAGGGAGCCAATAGTGACCATTGCATCTACAACTTTATTCTATAATCTAGGCACTTGGGTGATCTGTAAGTTCAGGAAGTGTTATTTCATTTTATCAACCATCTCTTTATAAGGTAATCACTTGTCATCCTTTGTCTAAAACTCATCTATAACTTGTTTTATGATGAGCTGCGAGTCTCCAAAGATGTCTATTTATGTGATATTCCATTGGATTTCCATTCTAAGTTCAGTGATGAGTTCTTTTTACTCTATAATGTTATTTTTGTAGAGGAATCCCAGTTTGAATGATTTGGTGATGTAGTCACCTTGAGGGGTGACAAAGAGTATTCCTGCCCATGAACCACGGGCTGTGTAGGATCCATCAAAGTAAAGCTTCCAGGTTGGTTTCTCCTCAACCATGTATAAGTGTTCATCTAGAAATTTCATGACCAAGGGATAGACATCAACCAATGATGCTTTTGGTAACTGATCCATGATAACTTGTTCTTTGATGGATTTTCTGTCTACATATTGGATGTTGAATTCACTTAAGAGAATTACCCATTTGGCCATGCGGCCTATGAGGGTAGTCTTGGAAAGTAGGCATCTGAGGGTATCTACTTTAGAGATGAGCTTTACTGTATGAATTAGCATGTAACGACTGAGTTTTTGAGTGGAAACAACCACTGCTAGGCATGCCTTTTCCATGGGTTAATAGTTGAGCTCACAACTCACTAGTGTGTGGTTAATATAATAGATGGCCTATTCTTTTTTATTATCATCAAACTGTGCAATAAGTGCCCCCAACGCTATGGTAGTGGTAGAGATGTACAAGATAAGAGAATTTCTTGGTGTGGGTGATACCAAAATAGGTGGGTTTGCTAGATACTCTTTGATTTTTTCAAAGATTCTCTGACATAATGGATCCCATTTGAAATTGATATCTTTCATAGCAGGTGAGTGAATGGATGGCACTTGTTTGCGAGATGAGAGATGAAGCATCACACAGATTGCAACTTTCCTTGTAAGCTGCATAATTTCCTAAGTGTTCTGGGTGGAGGCATTTCCATGATAGATTTAACCTTTTTTGGATCTATTTATATGCCTCTTCTTGATACAAGGAAGCCCAGGAGCTTGCTAGATGTAACCCCTAAAACACATTTCTTTGGGTTGAGCATTAAGCCATAGTGATTGAGTCAATCAAATACGTACTCCAGTAAATTAAAGTGATCTTATATTTTTATTTATTTGGCCAGAATATCATCCACACAGTCTTCAAGGATTTTGTGGATCATGTCATGAAAAATAATGGTCATGGATTTCTAATAGGTTGCCCCTGCATTCTTTAGACCAAATGACATCATATTACAACAGAAGGTTCTCTAGGGGGTCGTAAATATTATCTTCTGTTGATCTTCTTCTGCTATGCAAAATTTTTTATGCCCAGAGAAACTGTCCATGAGTGACAACATCTCATGTCCAATGTAAGATCTACTATCATGTCAATATTAGGCAGGGGAAATTGTCCTTGGGGCATGCCTTATTAAGATCCTGAAAGTCTATGCATATTATGATTCATTCGTCTGGCTTGGATATGGGCACCATATTGGAGATCCACTTAGAATATTTGATGGTCTAGATGATCTTAGCTTGGAGGAGCTTTTCTAGTTTCGCTTAGGCTAATTGTGCCACTTTGGGATGCATCTTTCAAAGCTTTTGTTTAACACGTTTGATATTTGGGTCCACTACCAAATGATGTACAAATAAACTTGGGTCCAATCCAGACATGGGAGAATATGACCATGCAAAATTACTTATACATTCTCAAAGGAGAGAAGTGAGTGCTAATTCTTTGGCTTCTGATAATGATGCTGCGATGTAAGTGATTCTAGAATTCTCCTTTGTGCCCAGGTTGATAGGTTTGGTTTCCTCTATGCAAACAGATGAAATCTTAGGCTTTTAATCATGGATGAGAGGAACAGGAAGATCTTTATCCTTTGGCACCTCATAGAGGTTTTCACCAGTGGATACACCCTTTGTTTTTACTTATTTGTGATCAGATAGTGCCTTAGAAGGGTTTTCACCAAGAGATCTATTTTTTTCTTTTTTATTTTTATTTTCACTTTTACAGCTGAAGACCTCCTCCTCCCAAAAATATGCACCTAGGTCAAGTTTTTAGACATGTGCCAAATCATGCCCCCAGTCAGTTTGTTGTTCTGCTTCCCTCATGAATCTTAGGAGTGCATCCTCACTGTAGAATTTATCGATGTGTACAATGCTTGGTTGGTCCCAGTCTATGAGTTCGGGGTGGAGGAGGGGGAGGTCAATGAAGTTTAAGGAGAGTTGGAAGAGGAAAAAATTGCCCAAGAAGGTTTCATCATCAAAGATATCATCATAAGATTTATTAATTTCCTCTTTGGGGATGTCTTCAATTTCAACAATTTTGCCCAAGGGATTATAGTAAGCACAATTGTTCAAATTAGTGCCCCCAGTCGTGTCTAGGCCAAAGCCCAATCCTTAACTTCTTGGCAAGTGGGGAGGCTTAATGGAAGCCTTCATTCCACCCTCCTTGGGACCTAACGTGCCTCCTTGGTAATTACACCTTTCTATTTCTATATTGTGGGAGTGTGGGTATTTATTTTTGAAATAATCGAGGAGTTTTTTATCAGGGGCTTGAGGATCCTGATATAACCTTATGTTGATGTAAGATTCCATTTCCTTTCTATTTAAGATGCCATGGGACATGAATGTAGAGGATCATAATTGTTTTGGCTATGGCTCACTTTCTTCTGGTGATTCTTGATGGGATGGGCATCCTTTTATGTTTGGATTCATAGGCAGGGCCCCAACTACAAATGTGTTTAATAGGATATATTCACCGTAACCTCTATTGTTGAGCTTGAAAGTGAAGAGAGTAGATGAGGGGATAGTTTTTGGATCAACGTAGGATCTAGAAGAATTGGAAATGCAAGTACTGATGTCAATTTTGAGACAATGAATTGAATGTGGGAAGGAGGCTTCCAATGCATGAAAGTATGCGAAGGGTTGGGGATCTGCATGGATGGTGACTTTAGCTCCATTGTAGGGGAACTTGATACATTGATGAAAGGTGGAAGGAATTGCCTGCATGGAATGACTCCATGGGTGACTAAGGATAATGTTGAAAGGGAGGTCAAGATCAACAACATGGCATATTGTATTTTGCACCATTGGGCCTAACTGGATAGGTAGTGAGATAGTACCTTCATATGTGCACTCTAAGTTATTATATGCTTTGATGGTTATGACATTATTGTCTATGTTATGTTCTGTGTACCCCATATGATTTTTTAATTTCAAAGTGCATATATTTAGGGCCGAACCATTATCTATCATGAATCGTTTAACGACAAAGTCCTTGACCATGACGGCTATGCAAAGTGGAAGATTCTGACCAGGATCGACAGAAGGCATATCAGAAGGCCTAAACAAGATACTGTCGGATGTGGACAAATGGCCCACAAGGGCTTGGTATTGATTGGGTTCAATGTTATTCGGGACCCATGATTCTTGCAAGGATTTTTTAAGGATCTTTTGATGAATGGGCGAAGTGCGATGGAGATCTAAGATGAATATTTATGCAAGTGTGTTCCCAAGGTGTTCTAGGAGATTATATTATGCACTAGAAGATGAAGTAGTAGTGGTACCTACAATAGAGATTCTTCCCCTATGGGTAGTGACTATGCACTAACTATCAACACCCTTGACATGGATTACATTGATAGTGGGTTCGACTTGGGAGATACATCTGATGAAGTTGTCATAGTTGATGTAGGAATTGGTGTGATCCTTTTTATTGGCGTAATCTCCCTGCTTTCCCTTCCCTTAGTTTCGGGTAGAGTGGGATTAGTGGGTCCTTTACTAGAGTTGTGTTGAGGAAACACATTTTGGTATATCTGCAAGTTAGCATTGGCTGAGGTTTGTGCTAGAGATTCTACAATGATCTCTTTACGGTAAATGATGTCTTAGATATAGTGCTTTAGTTTCATGCACTTCACAGTGGCTTGTCCTTTAACATGATGATAGTTATAATACTCATTATCTTTATACCATGTTGGCTTAGTAGTAGACTCATCAAAGGGTTGGGTCCAAAAATATACAATCATGTTAGCTTTATCCATTCGGTAGAAGATGGCATCTATGGATTCACCCAAGGGGGTAAGCATGCATTTCTATGTATTCTGGGATCGTGGTTTGGGTTGTCCTAGCGGGACTGATATAACATTTGTTTGATTTTCTAGAGGTTGGTAGTTTGGTTGATAACTTGTCCCAATAGGTGGGTAATTAGGTTCTGCTTGTTGGTATATGGTTTGTTGATAAGTGAGTTACTGATATGTTGGTGGTGGTTGCTGATATGATGGTGGAAGTTGCTGATACGCTGGTGCAGATGTTTTAGGACCGACCAAAATGATCTAAACATATTTGGTATTTGTGGCACCGCCAGTCACAACACTTTTGTTATGTTCCAATAATGAGACTGATCATTGTTGGTCCTATCAAGTTGGGGTTCTTTTGAATGCTTGATGGTGCCATCGTCTAGGAGGCCCCTTTCAAGATCAATTCCCTTCTCTCAAATCTCTTGATAAGTTTGTATACAGATCAGTCGCATGTGGTGAGCCAACTTAGGGTGCAGATTATCAATAAATATATTGGTTAGGTGCTTTTCAAGGGGTTGGTAAGACAGTCTCGTAGTGAGCCCCTTCCATCTCTGAAGGTAATCTGCTAAAATTTCCCCACCTTTCTGTTTGGAATTACTCAGGTCTAGGAGAGATAATTCACTCTCGATGTTGTGCACATATTGGGCATTGAAATTCTCTGATAGTTCCACAAATGTTGACACAGTGTCATAAGGGATCTTGCAGAACCATTCTAGAGTGGTTCCTCCTAGGATCTTCAGGAAGAGGCACATTAGGTAGTTATTGCTATACACAACCTCTTGGCAAGACACATAAAAGTATTTAACATGGATGATAGGATCTCCCCTCCCCCGATATTTGTCAAATTTTTGGGTTTCAAAGTGCTTGGGGAAGGAGACTGTCGTGATGAAATGGTCGAATGGATAGGGACATACCTCCATGAATTTTAATATCTTTCTTTTGGTCTCTTCTTGAAGCTCCTTGAGAGCATTTTTCATTTCTTCCTACTCTATGTTGACATGTATGTGAGTAGGTGCCCCCAGTATGTTAAAGCCAGGTGCTTGATAGGGGTCGAATGGAGCCAGGGACTATGGAGGATTTTGTGGGGGATGTTGCAACATATGGTAGGGAGAGGGTCCGACTACATAAGAAGGCTGCGGGAAAATGGGTTGTTGTGGTTGGGCATAGTTTTTATGAGGAAATGGGGGTAAAGTTGGCTATGGCTATAAGGGTTGCTTATAGGTAGGTTGCGCTAGCTACTGATAAATGGATTGCACTGGTTGTCATGTCTGATAAGTTAAATGGGTGTATGATTGGTCTATATAGTTGGGTTGGGTGTTAACAATGCCATATGATGGATACGTTTTGTGCGGATTGATGCTAGGGTTAGTGCTTGTGGAATCATTTGGATGCTGGGGTGGTGGAACAATTTGAGCTACTATGGATGGTGGCATGGCCAAGTAGTTAATAAATGTAGGTTGTTGTGGTTGCATTTGTGGAGTGAAAGGGATTGAAGAATTGCTACTGCATCTGGGAAGTGGTAGGGTTTATGGTGTGTGAGTGTGTGGGAATCCCAAGGGCCTGTAGTGCTACTTGGGAATAGTGCCAAGTGGAGGAAGCAGAAGCTTGTGAGGTTTGGGGAGCTTGGGAAACTTGTTGTAAAGTGGATGTGTGTGGTTGTTATTGGATGATGGGTTGGGGTGTTGGAGTATTTTGAGATGGCACTAATTGCTAAGCATGGAATGTTGGACCTTGAGGGAAAAATGGCTGGTTAAAGAATCCCGCAGGTGGCATGCCTGTGGTGAACTGTGATTGTTGCTATTATGGTGGTGGGAAGGCAATAGGAAATGATGCTGCCATAGAAGTGGTAGTGGCTTGTGTGACTAGTGGTTGGGAGATGATTGGTTGACTGGAAATTGGATGGGAGGAGGTAGGATATGTAGTGGCTGAGGGGTTAGCAGTGGGTTATGAGACTTAAATTGGTTGCGATGCTGGAGGTGAAGGATGATTGGAGGAGGATACCCCCATAACAAATAAGGGAACTGATTGTCTTGCAGTATGCACTATGGGTTGGGTAGTGGTTGGTTGGAGCTCAAGTTGGAGATAAGTGAGGTGATTTGGGACATTCTATGGCTTGGGTCGATGATTTCTCCACTACGGGTTTGAACATGTCAGCTGAGATATGTATGGGATGCACTATGTGAGGTAGTCAAAGTCTGGGTGGAAGGGGGATACCTTCACATTGATAATTAGAAATTATGGCCGCACTATTATGGCCTATGATAGTACTGACCATGTGAGCGTGTCTAGGATGGTTCATAAATGCTTCCATAGAATTGGTGGTAGGGACCTCAGTGGGATTGGTCCACACCTGTTTGGCTTACACTTGATGTTGGGGATCAAAAGAGTCCATTGCATTATTCAGATCCATTGTTGGGTTGGGAAGACTAGCAGCAAGATTGGGGTCTATATCCTTCCTCTTCTTGGAGTGAGTTTTAGGTGGCATGAAATGTGTCCTAGGGTGGATGATGCAAGGTGATAATTAGAGACAAAGACCTTCTAAAAGATAATGCACAAATGTTCCTAGGATTTGCTAAGGATAAAAATGATGCAGGACTTAGGATTGGATATGCAAATGATAGCTTGAGGATGATGATGATGATGATAACCTAGACTGATGAGGATACCCTAAATAATTAATGGATGACTTAGCTTCATGAGGATGATGAGTTTATTTTCTTAATGTACACTCAAATGGATGTGATTCTTTTCAACCCAGGACATACTCATGGTCTTTTGGATGCTGAGATTCTATGCCAATGCAAACCAACCTTTGGATCAAGGTGATGAGGCTACAAGGACATAGTGAGCTATCTTAGACAATGCTTAGTCAAGGAGAAGAGATAACAAATGGATTTGATTAAGATGTTGGTTTCACACAACTCATAAGGATGTGACATGGAGGTTGGGATGTTTTGATTCTAGGATATGGATTTAGATGTGATTGGGTTGATTGGGTGATGCTTACCTAAAGATATAACCTAGGATGATTCCAAAAATGTGATGATGGAGATGCAAGTTTCTAAGAAGAGTAGATGGATAGGTTGCTATGATGTGCTGACTATTCATATCTCTCAAACTTGATAAAGGTGCAATTCAAGTTGTACTTGCCCATGAAGCGTGAAAGTTTTTTTTTGAAAATGATTTTGTCATACTTTTGGAATTCTTGGATCTCTTGTTAGATAGACTTCACAATATGTTGACACTTCTTGGTTTTTTGGTTAGTGACTTTCTACTCTTGATATATGTGAGGTAGTTGGATTTTCCCTGAATCTGACATGTACACATGTTTGATAATAATGGCAAAGTTTGAATCTCTGGAACTAGGCAGTGACTGCGGTAAGTTTACCTTAGTTTCTTTTAGAACAATGATTGTGCTTTTGGGACAAGTGAGCGAGAAATCTTGCAAGGGAAAAAGAAACCTTTCAAGAATAACATAGATTTGATCTCTTTGGAAAAAGGCTTGGACCTTTTGAATGTGTATGTTCTAAAAGTGTTTTCACAAATTTGGTAACATTGAAGACACACACACAAGCAATTTATACCTTAAGGAATCAGTTTAACTTCAAAAATATGTGCTCACAAATATAGGCACACATACGAGAGCTAATCACAATATGACCATCACCAAGCACACAATAGACCCAGTCATGATGCCATATTATCCAACTCCAAATGATCAAGGTGGAAAAAATATGTGAGTGATCTTGGGGAGGTTACTATCCTCCTTACACAAATATGATCAAGTTTTCATGGGTGAAATAGGTAGGTTGCTAGTTTAAACAACTTGTAGTAATATTTTGTGCCATTCCCCCAATCAGTTTGTATGCACATGACTCACTTAAGAGCCTAGTTGACCATGTCGATATGCTAGGGATATTTCACCTAGTACAAACTACCATCAACATGCATCACCCAAGCTTGGTGGGATGTAAGACAAGCCTTTGTTCAGTGTCTTAAAAGTATACCAGCCGAAGGGATTGTCGGTTTGAGGTCATCCTCTAAAGGGGAAACACACCATCTAGACATGCCCCTCTAGAAGTAGAATAAGAAACTTAACATTTCTCATCACCCAAGGTCTGTGAAGGCGAGGGGAGATGATAAAAATATAAGCTACTTATAGTATGTCACTTATTTTATCAAGGTTTTGCAATGAAATAAAAATATCTCTAAGGAAGTATTGAAAAACACTCATTCGAACACACCAAGAACTCATTATTTCCAAATTTACGCCTAATTATCTAAGTGTTATCTATCTATGACATCAAACACTCGTGATTAGGATGCAAGGTTCCTTTCTTTTAAAATGCTTTGAAAATTTGTTTGAAATGATATATTTTCTTTACCTTAGCACTCAAGATTGTATGAGTTCATTTTATGCCCAAATCAAAGTATTTTTTTCTTTAGTTATTTGTTCCTTAGGCATTCAAGAGTGATGATTTGATTTTAGGAACCTAAATTGAAGTGTTTGGTTTGAGAGGTTATTTTTATCCCTTTATTTATTTTAGTGCACCAAACCAAGTGTGGATTCATTTAAAGTTACCAAATTAAAATGAGTGAGGTTTGTTCTTTTTCAATTCATAAATTAAGACAACAATCCCATTGTCCACACAGGAAATCCCATAGACCTGCAGAGAATAAAGGATACAGTCAGTGAAACTGTGATCCCGTAGGGTCAAACGTCAAACCTGCCTGGTCAAACCGCATTCCCACCGGGTCAAACAATGATCCCGCGGATGGTTGAACTTATAGTTTTTAATAGTCTGTAAAGAATGACACTCTTATGGCATATAAAAAGTCAGCTTGTGTTCCCATGAAGTCAACCGTGTTCTCGTCGGACTGACGAAAGTGGAGAAAATAGACAGAAAATGGAAGAAATTAGCCCTCAGCCTCTTAAAAAAGAATAGTCTGTGGGATCGCGATCCAACCGACTTTGCCTGCGTTCTTGTTGAGCCTTCCCATGTTCCTGTTGGGTCTTAAATTTTGGGTTGTTTGAAAAATGATGATATTTGTGGGAACGTCACCACCTATTCTTCCATTTCCAACTTGCAACCACCAAAAAACCTTGCAAAAAGAAACTCAAAAGATACAATCGTTAGTTTGGGTTAGTTTGTAATGCAAGAAAAGATGAGAAAAATGACCCATGAAGTGGGTCCCATCGGGTGTGCAAAAATGTGTGAGTAAAAATAGCAAGTAAGCTAGGAATAAAATAATTCAATAAAACATTCAGCAACACTACTCAAACAAACATTTAGATTAAACAAAAGAAGAACTAAAAACAAGCAACATGTCTAAGAGTGTGCAAACCTTCCTTAAAACATGAAAGCTCTACTTTGATGTGTGGATTTGTCCAAATGGATTGGATGTGTGCTCAAATGTTGATGCTCAAGCTTCAAAGGATTGGTTTTTGAAAATATTTTGGCAAAGTATGACTAAGATGATGGATTTTTTCTCTTCAAAACGACATGATAAATTTGCATAAAAGGTGGATGATTTGTGAAGGATAGATGGTTCAATTTATAGGCAAGAGGAGGGTTAACTAAAGGGTCAAGATGTAAACTTTAGTAGTGGTGGAAATGCATTTGAGAGAGAGCACATGTATTATGCTTTCTCAAATTCCTCCCATTGTGACAAGTGTCACAATGAGAGAGGTTTGAAATAATGGGGGAATGTGACCATTTTGGGAGATGTGAGAGGGGACAAAGGTGTAAGAGAAGGATGAAGTGTGTAAGAGGGATGTAAGAGCATTTAGGAAGACATAGATTCATATGGTTTGAGATTTGAGAGATGTGACAAGAGGGTTGACTTGAGTGAGGGTTAGGATTTCTTAATCCTTGGATTAGGATTGTGAAAATATTTAGGGAGTGATTAGGCTTGGTTTAGGATTATTAGAGGGCAAGTGGGGGGATTAGGAGGATGTGATGGGAGGAGAGGGAATGAGTGGAGGGGGTTAATTAGTTAATCAAGGTTAATTACTAATTACGAGAGGTTAACATGTGGGAAGGGGTTGGGTTGAGTTATAACCATGGGTTAGGTGATTTAAGCAAGTTTAGGCTAGGGGTTAAAGTTAGGAGCCATGTTTAATCACAAATGGGATAATGAGATAATATGAATTAATTTAAATAGATAAGTATATTTATTTAAATTAATAGAAGGGGGATTTAATTAATCCATTGGATTAATTAGACTATATACAATTAAATTAAATTAATCGAGCCAGGGGATTAACATAAATTAATTAAATAACATATAATTATTTAATTAAAATGCATAGAAGAGAGGTAAAATTGGTTAAGTTTTGTCAATCAGTTTTAGGTGTCTATGATATAATGTTCACTTGGTTCATCAACTTTATTTTCTATGCCAATTCCAATATTTTCACCTTAAATTTTGATTTCCACATTTTCATTTAAAAATTCAATATCATGTTTAACATCACTCATATCAATTTCAACTTTTTAATTCCCTAGTTGAATATCTTGTTCAACATTTTCAATATCGATTTCTACACTTTCATTATCATTTTCCAAATCATGCTTAATATTTTCAAATTCATTCTCCTCTTCACTTGAATAACATTTATGGGTAGACTAGAGGCCTCACCCTCACTAATATTTGACATACCTTGTCTCCTATTCCTATGAATTTTTATATTTCTGTCTATATGCTTCAATTTTGTGCTTTGTAAGATTTCTCTTTTCTTTTTTCTTTTGACCATTGTTGCTCCCCATTATAGCTCTAAAAAGTTCATAAAAATGATTGCCAAATAAATTTGTGAAAAAGTTGTTGAGAAAAGTCTAATTTTTATTTTGTTGTTTGAAACCCAGGTTTGTCTCTTGCGAAAAGAATGTAGGTACCATCAGAATGCACAAAATGGTCCATTGCCCTATTTTATGTGGCCCAAGTATTGAATATTGGATTAATATCATATATCTGATATTAATCCCATATCTAATATTTTTAACATGGCTACCAAAAATTCACAAGGGTGCCAAGAATTTACCATTGAGATCCTTTTGAAAAAGTTATTATATATTGGATTAGTATTTTATATTCAATACCTAAAATATTTATATGCACATCTAATATATTATATACATAATGTATTATAGAGATATGTATTTACAATAAATTTAACACACATTATATGAGAGAGAGAGAGGATACACACACACACACACACATTCATACATACATATACTATTTAACGTAAGGTTTCTATATTAAATAAAATATATAACCTAACATATTTTAAATATGATGCATAATAGTAATATAATAATAGTAATATCAGATATCCAATACATATCTGATACCTTATAACTCTAGCACAAATTTGTAGCCTTGGGATTTGCCTTGGTATTGCTACGGGATATGGCTTGGGAATGTCAAACCTATGAAGTCAGCAAAAAAAGTGTTTATGAGATTTCCTTATATTTCCAAACTTCGACCATGTAACTGATGACTTTTTTTAATCCAAAATTAATGAAATGAAAAGGGTTTCTTAAGGATATTATCATCTTTCCACCAATATAAATTATACCTTATTTAAATATTTTAATAAATAATTATTATTTTGTACCATCCTAAATTGTAAGCACCTATAATTAAATTGTAAGCACCTATAATTAGATGCTCAACTAGGCCCCATTTCAACATGTATGGACTCCCACATTGATTTTTGGTACTCCATTTTTGCACTGCCTATGTTTCCATCTTTCTATCCACATTCAAATCTCCCTAAAAAAATTTCATAACATTTTAGGGAGAATAGGACGCCCAACAGACCTATTCCCTAGTGTTTTCTCTAAAATTCAAATCAAGGGCCTGTTTCACTAGTTTAGTGATATTTCTAGATTCTCGTCAACTTCCTTTGAGTTTTGAGCCTCAAAATTTGTGTGAGGTATAAAAGAAACCTATCTCTCCTAATTTTTATATAACATCATAAGATTTCTAGAGCTCTTCTACAATTTCACATCCAAGCATTCTGAAGTAAGATCTGAAGCATTCTAATGTATTTTCAATTCAATCTTCTCGATGGATCAGGATTCTTTCCCTCATTGAATTCCAAGTAAAGGAGTCCACCATTGAGGAAGGATATCACAATACATATATCTATATACATACATTCAAGATCCACATTTTTTCAAGCATTAAAGTCTTCAACTCTTAAATTCATCCTTCTCTCTCTCCATCAATCATTTTGGTAAACTACAATGATCAATATGCAAGGCATGTCTTTCAAGATTTCATTTTAGGTTTTTGTGTGGAATCAAGTCTATTTCATCAACATACTTGATCACATTAAAAAAAGAATTTTCATTGCCAAGGTATAGGTGACATTCATATCGGATCATACATGGAAATTTTAAGACCTCACGAATAGTCTTCAATTCAAAACAATCAAAAGTGCAGGGAACATATCGGCTCAAATGACCCATTCCTAGGAATAGGTCAGCCAGGGTGCCCTATTCCCTTTAAAATTAGATCAAACTGATTTAACAAGTTAGTTTCATCTTATAATTTTTGTTTTTGGTATTTGTACTGGGTTGTTTATTTTATGTTAATTTGTGTATTCTACAACTTGTCATTTCTCCCTTTCTTGTCTTTTATCTTTCATCATCCAATAATATTCCTCTAAATAAAATCATCTAATCATTATAGTTAAGTATCATTATACTCATTCAACACTTAAGTCCTCTTGAGCCTAGTGGATCAACTTCCTTTTGATTGTTCAATAAGGAAATAGGATCTATCCCTATTGATCCTCTTTTTCTTATATCTCAGTGAACCCAATTCATAACATTTCTAATTCTGATATTTTGTCTTGATCTAATTTATATGCATTGCATTGTTACATTTTAGGCATTTAGTTCTGATTTTATCAAATTTAGATACATTCATTGGTAAAAAAACATACCAAAATTGCTTATTTCTCATAGATCTAGTTCATTCTTGCATTGCACGTTGAAAAAAAATAAAATCTAAAAAATAATTTTATTTCATGCATTTTTTTAAAATTTCATAGATCTCAATTTGATTTGTATGAATAGAGTTCTTATCTTCATTTTATAGTTCAATTTCAAATTTTATTCAAGAGTTTCAAGATGTTCCTTTTCATTCCTATGATGATAACTTAGTTCTTCATTTAATCCATACCTATAATAAACCCTCTCCCAAACTTAATCATACACCTAAGGAAATTTTGGTGTAATAAAATATTATTACCATGTCTTTTGAGGATCTCCCTCCTAAAATAGAGGCCTTTAGGAATAGTGATGATCTTTCCCCTAAAATGTACCTCCCATATGAGGATTAATTGGTGCAAGATAATGATATCGTGGCTACTTCTCATACTGATACCCAAATTTATATGCATTTCCTTGACATTCCTACTATAGATGAGGCCTTAATGAGATATGTTTCTCCCCCTCCTACAAATCCTATTCCTCGTAAGAATATTTTGAAGAAAGAGAAAGATACTAGCTCTCTTAAGGACACTCTACCTTTGTTACCCCCACATAATACATCTCCATTAGATGAAGCAATGATGGATCACACTTTCACCTCTCTTGAATTATCTTTTTCGAATAAATAAAAATTGCAATCCTCCTATGAATTTCATATTAGAGATTAGTAAAATTTAACCTCCAAATTCTACCTTAGTGAAAGAGACTAAGCATGTTACCCCTCTAGATCTTCCTTCATCTCCATCATCTTATCATAACTATCAATCTATTTGGAAACAAGATGATGTTATGTGTTTCATTGATGATCTATCTCCTAACATACCATTGAGTGAAGATAAAGACATAGAAGAGAAAAATTCTAATTAACCTACCAATTTGGACACAAATAATGTTTATGGGATTAATCATCTCCCTATAGAGATCAATACCCCTACTATACATTCATACATAACACTTTTTCATCAATTTCATAATGAAAGACTTCCACCTTCCAAACCAAATATATCTCATGAGATTGGATATGGAATGATTTATAAACAATCCTATAATGAAAAAGATCTTGGAAAGATGATCCAAGTCCCTATAGATCTTCCTCCTTCACGGGGAACTAGATTTACAACTCAAGAAAATATTGTTCACAACCCTTTTCAAAAATTCATGTCTCATTTCTTATCCAAGCAAATGAAAACTTCCCCTCCTTCCTAATCTCATAATGTCACCATACAAAATGAATTGCTTATATATACTGGTACTATAAATGTAGTGCCTTATCATCCCTTTCCCCTATTTGTGTTTCTCCACATCCTGTGATCTTAGTAGCCTACTTCATTGGGGACTCTTTGTTTTGCATGATCATGTCATATTTTAAATTTCAATCTTCTAGTGTGAGAAACATAATAGGTCCTTTCCCCTGTCCTTCCTCTTGGGGAGAAATGTCTCTCTATCTTATTCACTCTCCAAAAGGATACCTTATCTCTTTTTTTGTTGAATCTCTTAGGCCCCGTTTGTTTCGCGGAATTGGGGTGGAATTGGGAGTGACACTTCCCATTTTTGCGAATCCGACGTTTGTTTCTCTAAATTGTAATTCTGAATTCATCAAGAGAAACTGGGTTTAGACACCAAAATGAGTGGCATCATCTTCCCACTGAATAGGTGGAATTGGAAATCATATCCTGGTTTTGCAATAATAAGGTTTTGAGTCAAATTCCAATTCCCCAAGATGCAAAACCGGGATTTCAAAACCTGATTTTGTGATAATAAGGTTTTGAGTCAAATTCCAATTCCCCAAACAAACAGGGCCTTATATTAAGATGTCCTTCCATGCATATAATTGTTTTTTGAGGATCTTTCTCTTTAGGGTACTCATATCCTTGTTTACATTATATTACTTTCTTGGAAGTTTATATCTCTTGTAATTTATTTTCCACTAAGAGTGCATAATGTGACATCGTTTCTCTTTTCAATTTCTCCTCCTTTCATAGGATTTGTTTTCCCTTTGTGGGTTTGTATCTTTTATGGCACATCCTTTCTCGCATGAAAACTTTTTTTTTTTTATGAAATAACTTACATTTTTTTGAACAATATTTTCAAAGCTTCAAATGGCGTGTATATTATAAATGATCTTTCACTTTGGGAGTATATGGTGTTCCTCTTTGTTTTTCAAAAGATCCATTATATATTTATTATTTGTATAAATTCTAATGTGATGTCCTTCCTTGCATGGACTTGTTTTGTCCTAGGATCTTTCTCTCTTTTTTTGGACATTGATATCCTTGTTTTTAATTTTCTTCCTTTCTTGTAAGTGTTTATATATTAAAATGCACCATTATCTTAGTATGCATTACATGTTGTATTTTTTTTTTGCCTCTATTATTGTTGGGAAACATCTCTCTCTCTCTCTCTCTCTCTCTCTAACGATCCACTTTCCTTGGTGGAGTGGCATTTGTTTATCACATGACATTATTTTCTTATATGGAATTGTTTCTTTTGATTTGAGATTCTCTCTTATGAAAGAGGTGTATATACTTGATCAAAACCTCTTCCTTATTTATAAAAGTATGTTCATCCTAAACAATACTCTTACTTTGGGGCTTAAAGTATTTCATCATTCATCAAGAATATGTTTATCACTTAGTAATAGGAGGATAAAAACATACATTTTTTTTTTCTCTTTCCCCTCTTTATCTTGAAGATAATATCTTTTCTGAAGAACTCCTATTTAAGGTAGATGTCTTGTAGCCAAGATCTCTTCCTTTCAAGGATATCTTCCAACTTGTTGATATTCTTTCACAATTATCTATTCCTTCGACAATAAGAGTCTTTTCTCTTTGCTAAGGTTATGACATATATTATTTTTGTATGGATATATCCTTGTTGGAAGAAGGTATCCTCGTTCTATTTTCCTTTTAATTCCACTATGTAACCATCATAAGGATGGAGGAATATATGTGGCATCCTCGTACATTATGTATCCTTATTCATCATGGATCCATAAGGAGAATTTTATTTTGTTAGGAATGTTCCCTCTCATGGACCCCGAAGGAGACTATGCTTTCATTAGAATTGATCCCTCTCATGGATCCTAAATGAGACTATTCTTTCCTTAGGATTGTTCCCTCTAATGGATGCTTGTAGATATTATGCTTTTCATAGGACTAATCTCCATTTTGTAGATTCTCTAAGGAGAAAATGCTTTTCTTAGGATAGGCCACCTTGTGCATTGTTTTTAGATTTCCTTCGAAATGATGTTTCCTTGGTTATCTTGTGGGATTGCTTCAACTATCATAACACAACTTGCTAGACTATTTGACCTATTCCTTTTCATTTTCAAGGTAGAGTTGACTAGCACAAATTTCTAGACCATAAATTCCACCTTTGCATTGATATCTCTTTCAGGATGAGTGGAACTAGCATCATAAAACTTTCTAGCCATTCTACTCTTTCCTCCTCTTCTCTCCCATGTATAACTTAGCATAACACAACTTGCTAGACTATTGGATTCATGATCTCTCTCTTTCTCCATGCTCTCATATATTTTCTAGCGGGTTAGATCAAGGATTTTTGTCCTGTCTTTGAAATTGCTCTTTCCCTTTCCATGTGACCATTTGTGCTTTTGCAACAACTTTTTGAACATGATGCTAGTGGTTGGGATGTTTTCTTGATTAGGTTCTTTTCGAATTTTGTTTTTAGTGTCTTTTGTCTTTTTCTTTTTGTTTGTATGCCTTTATACATGATTTTCTAAGTTAATATCCTTCATTTGGGGGCTTGCATCCTTAAAATTAGTGACGTCTTATCTCTTTGAAGTTTTTCCCTTGATCATTTATCTCTCTTTCTCTCCCTTCTCTCTTTTCCTTTACCATGAGCATGATGTTGACTCATACTCTTGCTATGGTGGGGGATAAATGTACCATTCTAAATTGTAAGCACCTATAATTAGATGCTTAATTAAGCTCCATTTTAGCATGCATGGACTCCCACATTTATTTTCAGTACTCAAACTCTACATTGCCTATATTTTAAGCTTTCTCTCTGCATTCCCAACTCTCCAAACAAGTTTCATAATTTTTTTTTTAATTTTTTTTAATTTTTTTAAATTTTTTTTAAATTTTTTTTAAATTTTTTTTTTTGGGGGGGGGGGGAAGATTGCCCTAAAAAAAATATTCCCAAGAATAGGTTTCCCAATCCAACCTCTTCCTTGGTGTTTTCCTTGAAATTGAAATTGGGGGCCCTGTCTCATTAGTTTAGTAGGATTTATAGATTCCCATTGACTTCCTTTGGGTTTTCAGAACTGAAATATTGTGAGAGGTATAGAAGAAACTTATGTCTCTTAATTTTGATATAGCATCATAAGAGTGTAAGAGATCTTCTACAATTTCACATCCAAGCATTATCAAGAAAGATCTCAATCATTCTAAGGCATTTTTAAGTCAATCTTCTCCATGGTTCAACCTTATTTCCCTCATTAAAGGTCAAACAAAGGATTCCAACCTTGAGAAACAAGATCATATTACAAGCATCCATCTACATACATTCAAGCATCCATGTTCATTAAATAATTCAAGTCTTTAACCCTTGAAGTCAGCATTTTATCTCTCCATCAATCATTGTCGTAAACTACAATAATCAATATGCAAGGTATGTCTTTCATGATTTCCTTTTAGCTTTTTGTGGAGTTAAAGTTATTGCATTAACATACTTTATCACATTCAAAGAAACATTTGCATTTCCAAGGTGAGCTCATGAAACCTATTCCTAGGAATATGTTGGCCAAGGCGTACTATTCCCTCCAAATTTACATCAAATTGATTTTATAGGTTAGTTTCATCTTCTGGTTGATATTTCTAGTATTTATACTGGGCTGTTTATTTTTTGTTAATCTGTGTATTTAATGAATTTTTATTTCTCTCTATCTTGCATCATCAAATCATATTCCTCTAAATTGACTTATCCAATCATTATAGCGAAGGATTGCTGCACTCATTCAATGCTTAAGTCCTCTTGAGCCTAGTGGGCCATCTTCCTTCCGATTGTGCAATAAGGGAATATGATCTACCCATGTTGATCAATCATTTTTTTACCATACATATTTATTTTCTAATTGAATTACATCTAAATTCCTAATTGATAGGCCGATTTAACTTCTATAATGTTCCAATAGTATCACATTTTTCAAATCCAAAACATGTGTCATATTCTATGCTTTGCATACTATAGGATTGAAAAAAAATTGAATTTTATAAAGTTCTGACCATGTTGTGGTGGTTAGACATATGAGTTTTAATATTCTAAAAAAAGTTGTAAAAAAATCATAATTAATTATCTACCTTGAAAAAAATTACAAAAGAATATGCGCCATATCTAGACACGAGTCTTCTACTTATGTCTATAATCATATAAAAAATATTATCATTTTATTTGTTGGAAATAATCAAGACTAGCCAAGTTACTGAGAGGGGAGGGGTGAATCAGTAACTCTTAAAACTTTAAATCATTTCTGCACTTGTATATACTTAACCATTCATTTGTCTAATCTACTGCAAGCATGAAAGTATAATCATTCATAACACATAAACAAAAAGATTTGGTGACCCAGAAACCTTCCAAATAGAAAGTAAAACTGGGGTGGGGATGGTACCCACAAAACTTTGGTACT
>MU223431.1:2870621-2902395 GCA_018584345.1 Thuja plicata | reverse complement strand
TGTGGCATCCACATAGGTGCCACATGAGGGACACATAAGCCATGCAAGAGGCCCACTTTGCTCACACATGTGTGAGCAACTTTGGATGTGATGAGTCAAAGTGTACTTAAAGTACACATGTGAAGGACCTTGTAAGAAGGTGTAAGAGGGTGTAAGAGTTTTGGACCAATGAGACACTTTTGGAAAGTGTAAGAAGGTGTCATCATAGGTGTAAGAAATCTTGTTGGCACCAATTAAGGATTATTTGGAAAAGTAGATTTTTTAAAATTTGCTCACACATGTGTGAGCAAATAATTAGGACTAATTGGGTAGGAATCAAGAAATTAGCTTAATTAACCTTAGTTAATTAATAGATAGGTCTATTTGATGAGAGTGATGGGAGGTAGGGTAGGATCTAGGTTTAAATTAGCTTAATCTAAATTTAAAATTTAGATTAATTTGGTTTAATAAAATTTAAGCCATGTGAAGGAATAAATAAATAAAAAATTTATTTAAAGGGAATCAATGAGGGATAATGTATTAAATAAGATTTAATACATTGAAAGAGGTAGTATTTAAATTAAATTCAAATATTAAGAAAAGTGAATCATATTTAATTAAATAGATAGAAGAATATAACAAATATAATAAATTAAAATTAACTATAATGTTATGGGAATATTAATTAAATTAATATAAGGATGATTTTAGACATCTACATTTTGCCCCTCTTTGATGCGTCATCGAAAGTGATGTTGCGTCAAAGAAAAGAAAATAAGATGCTTGAGAGAGGTCAGGAAACCTATGGTAGTAAGAGCGGAGGAGGGTGCCCCCTCGAAAAAATAATAGGAAAAAAAATACAATTTTTTTAATAAAATTTTCTCGAAAAGGTAAGAAAACAGGGAAAGTAGACCAATTGTATGGGGTGTCCAGGAAAAATGAAGGAAAAACAGGGACCAAAACGGGAAAAGGGGAGACCGACAGAAGAAATGGGTCCTGAGGGGCTATAAATAGTCCATCGGGGCCCATGGACAAGTCACTTTCACTCACAAAGAGCAAAAGAGAGAAGAAGCAGAGAGCAACGACAGCGCAACGAGAGTGAGCACAACTTGGGGAGCACATCCGGGTACACCAGCAACCTACGAATGCGGGACCACCAGTGAGTAGTCGAGCACCAACTCTGTCTTTTACGCATTTAATATTTTGGGAGGGTAGAAAGGTGCAATAAATGCTCCAAAATAGATGTGCAGCATAGATGATGATCGCTTGACTGTCGTCTGCGCAGACGACGATCGACAGACCGCCATCCTCATAGACGACCGATAGGCGACCGACGTCTGCGCAGAGGGAGATTGAGAGATCTCCATCTGTGAGGGCAGGGGGAGGACAAATGGCGCAGCAGAGACAGTGATGTATGAACACTGCCGTTTGCGCAGCAAGGGAGGTAGCAGCCTAAACCGTCATCTTCATAGATTGATGTCTGCGGAGATCCGCCGGCTCCGCAGACTGGCGACTGCGAAAGTCTGTCGTCTGCGAGGGTCAACCACCGTCTGCACAGATTGACCTAAAAATAGAAGAGAAGATAGGAAGAAGAGAAAAGAAAAGGGTCCAGGAGCATTTTTTGATGCCCCGGACGGGCCTGGGACATTTTTTGATGCCCCAGCATGCTATCTAATTGCTGACATTTGCTTGATGACTGCAGGAGGAGACTATTACATTCTAAGCTAGGGAGTGCTATCCAGTGACCATGGAGCTGGAGTAGCACCTGACAGCAGCAGAGTGGAGACAAGTGACTCTGTGTGGACTAGAGCACATGCGGCATTGGCCACCTCTTTGAGCGCATAATGCACTCATGTCTGCACTGATAGAGAGATGACATAGTACCACCTTGAGCTTCCACTTCCCTACAGGGGAAGCGACTATCACCCTCGATGACGTGTGGAGGATCTACAGAGTGCCCATTCGGGGGCTCATACTAGAGTACTATGTAGAGGGGTCATAGCCCTATATGGAGATGGCCCTGAGATGGAGGTTTATAGATCTGTCGATTACACGGCAATGGATGTCTTAGACAAGAGCTATGACCATGGAGCCACAACCATGGTGACTGGCGATATATCTAGCAGGGTTGATAGGGGAACATCTCATGCCTAATCATGTAGGCAAGGGGTTCCCCATAGGCTGGGCATGAGTGCTGAGTAGCATGGTAAAGGACGGTGACAGTACTGCTGGGGATAGGTCATCCTTGGCCAACTATATTATGATCTCCATATGTGCGCCTACCGCAAGGGTAGGGCACTAGGTCCTGGATGTACGCTCTTATTAGTATGGGTGTGGGAGCATATTATGGTCACATGACCGATCAGACATTAGGAGACCTGGGTGGCATATGAGCCCTTTGTTTGTAGGTACAGGTAGTCGATCAGTTACGAGGCCACAAATTATGTGGGATACTGGTGCAGGAGACTAGATGAGATGGGGCGATACTGTGGGCACCCTATGTAGGATGTGAGGCCTGGGGTCATGAGATCCCATAGCAGGATGGGTATGCTGAGGATTAGTTCTATGACTCATACTACATGAGGTTTGTACAGACTGACTATTGGCTTTTCGGGAGGACTACATATATGATATCGAGATACATGCCATCTAGGGTATAGAGGCAGATGGGCCAGGTGCAGGAGGCAGTATCGGATGGGTTCCCACATCCATTGGTTACCCGAGAGGTGGGGAGTGTATGGGGGATTGGTGCAGATCCTTGGATAGCCTGAGCATCATTCATGGGCATGATCGAGGTCCCTTGGATCAGGGTTCGAGAGTCGCTACAGGATGCAAGGGTAGTACCTGCATATGCACAGTGGTGGGCTGCTCACAGACCCATGAGACTGATAGTGCCTGGGGTCTTTCAGGAGGACGAGAAACAGGGGCCGAAGGAGACAGAGGAGGACAGGGGGATAATGATGATGAGGGAGGAGATGGAGGGGCCCTGAGGGAGGAGAGTTCAGCCTAGGGTGGCAGTACCGAGGTGGAGGGGACAGGTACAGATACCGGTGGGAGGGCAGCCACCTATCATGCCCGATGTACAAGTACAGGGGCATGATCTGTAGGGGCCACCATAGGCACCACAAGGGCCACCATAGGGACAGGGACCACCAGCGGGCTACATAGCCCAGGAGACATAGATAGCCTATGGACTAAGCTGGGAAGAATACTGGGACTATTGGCGACATCTCAGGTGACTGAGGTGAGCGCACAAGCTGAGATACTATGATTACAGGGATTATTAGCCACAACACAAGCTACAGCCAGCGACCTTCAAACAGAGGTGACCCATGTACAGAGGGAGCTATCGGCAAAGATAGCTCGAGGGGATAGTATGCAACGGGCACTTGACATTTTACAGGCTTGGGTGGATAGTGGGGAGTTCGCTGTGATAGAGGAGTTTGGGGACCGAGAGGAGGAGCCGGAAGCCATGTCAGCACAGATAACGGCTCTGACAGTGGAGTGAGATTCAGCATGGAGACATGCTAAGGATTACAGGGTAGACCGAGATATAGCACAACTAGCAAGCAGTGCAGTAGGGTTGGGTCAGATGATGGTTGATGCTATGGCAGCCCAGAGAGAGGCAGGATGGAGAGGCCGAGAGGCCGCATATTATATGGGGCTTTACCATGGAGCAGTGCCAGAGGGGGCATGATAGCCTACATATTCTAAGAGAGCACAATCAGAGAGCATCGGTCGGGCATCACAGGGATCAGTGGGGTTACTGCCACATTCTAGTAGTGGAGCAGGACCATCACGGCCACCGCCATGATGCTTCTCAGACTTTTTGGATACACAGTTTTGACATATTTTTGACACATGATGTATGATATGACACTTTTTGATATATATATACATGGACTATTTTTGGACTATGGGACTCTGATTTATGGACCCTTGTGATGTGATATGCTTATATGATGTGATGTCTATGCAGGATGTATGGACGCACTTATAATGTTATATTTATAGTATATGATGCTTATGACTGATATGCAGGATGGGATGAATATATGTATGATGATACTGATGAATTTGTGATGCAGGGATGAGATGCAGATATATATGTATAGATAGATGTGATGTGATGTGTTAATGGTTATATTTGATCATGTATGTATGTAATGTATAAATGTATAAATATATTTATGATGCTTTATGAAATGAATCTAGAATAGATGATCCCTAAAAAATGTTATGGATTTTATTGATGCAACTAATGGAATGCAAGATAATTAAATGCAAATGGTACTAAGTGATGATTATAAATGTATAATGATAATGGAATAATAATGCAACTATTAATGAGTTAAATGAACAATGTTAATAATACATAATGAACTAAATGGTCAATGCAAATAATTTAATTTAATGTACTAAAATGAACACTGCAACTAAATGAGGTAATGAATAATGACTAATGATTAATGAAGGAAATGAATAATGCAATAGATAATGACTAATGATTAATGAATGAAATGAACATAATATGAGACAAAGGAATAATGTATAATGACTAATGATTAATGAATGAAATGATCAATGCAATATGAGACAAATGAATAATGTATAATGACTAATGATTAATGAATGAAATGAATGCAATATGAGACAAATGAATAAAGTATAATGAATAATGATTAATGAATGAAATGAATGCAATATGAGACAAATGAATAATGTATAATGACTAATGATTAATGAATGAAATGAATGCAATATCAGACAAATGAATAATGTATAATGACTAAATGAGGACACTATTTTTGTGCGTATCACAATAAGTCTGATAAAATCACGTAGGTGACTGGATAGGGGAATAAATAGAAACCTTTGCCAAGAGAAAAATCATAATGCAATATGACCTAAATACAGTGCAAAGACTAACTACATGATAATAGTGGGATTAATACCGTGTTAATGTTGGAGAGCACACCCTAGTTTGATATTGCAAAAGGAGTTATGCACCATGTGCTAGAAAACACAAGTGACATGGTTCCTTTGCGTGGACTAGACTCTCAGACAAATAGGTTGTTAGGAACAAGAATGCAAGATATCAGGTATGATGAGAGCTATGAAATGTTACTCATGAGGAGACGCAGTACATCCAGATCTTTTGAGGGATTTGAGCTGCATGAATCCTGCCCCCAGTGAGGCATACATAGTCATAACTAAAATATCAAAATATAAATGCACTAACAAACTATGACAAGAAGATCATACCACAAATGACACGTATTTCACTAGATACTCACCATAACAAACCAAGATATAAAAGATCAAGGCTATCGCGATAAGGACATAGTAAAACACAAGATAAAATCAACAAAAAAGGCATCCTGACCAAGTGGTCATTCAGTCCAAAAGTTCTTGCCATGAACAATTTTGATGTAATGATTGATAGAACGGCCGACACTGGAAGGATGCATCCTGATGGGCCAAAATTGATTGATAGAAAATGGAAATTTGCTGGCAATTGCTTGTGAATAGAATGATCATTAGGAAAGTCAATCTTGTCTGTTGATTTGATGTAAAACGTTTGCGATCACTGTGTCTAGAACAAAGCACAGTTTTTGATTTGGTAAGCTTAGTTGTGTGGGAATCATTATTGCGGAAGCAGAAAGATGGTCAAAGAACTACCTGCACAAATATGGGTAGTGACACTTATTATGAAAGGCGATGCAAGCTGTATAGACAAGTGGTGGAAACTAATGGTGGATCTGACTACGCATGGCGCCTAAAACAGGTTTTCACCATGGTACTTATCCATTGCGCCACCAAAGTGGTTTTCACAGATGGATGGATTTTATTTCTCTTTCTCTTTTGCTTTTTTGATTTTCTTTTCAAGATTTTTCATTTTTTATGCTTTTTGATTTTTTTGCTATTTTTGAATTTTCTGAATGTTTTTGGATTTTCTGCTTTTTTGATTTTTTTGATTTTTGAAAAATTTCTGCTGTACAATGGACTATGGACTGATCAAGCATAGAAGCGCTTGAGATGTACAATATTTATAGGATCAGGGAGTTGATCTCCCTCTGGGGATGCAATCTGATAGGCACCTAAACCATATTTCACAATAACAATGAAGGGACCCAACCAATTAGGTTCAAACTTCCCTTTCTTCTCACGGTTCTGGAGGTTCTTCATATTATGCTGCAGGACAAGATCACCAACCTCAAACAGATGAGGCTTGATCCTTTTGTTGAACTAAAGGCTAAGGCAATTTTGATACATGCGGAGGTGGTCTAGGGCATTGAGGCGTCTCTCATCGAGGAGTTCCAGCTCTTGCAAGCGAGCAACTCTATATTCTTCTTCAGACAATAGATTCTTCAGAGAGATTCTGAAGGAAGGGAGCTCAATTTCAGTGGGTAGAATAGCCTCAGTACCATAAACAAGGGCAAAGGGAGTGGCTCCTGTAGGGGTTCGAATGGAGGTGCGGTAAGCTCAAAGGGAAGGATTGAGGCGAAGGTGCCAATCATGGCCAGCTTCATCAACTATTTTCTTAAGGATTTTGAGGATGGTTTTATTTGTAGCCTCAGCTTGACCGTTGCTTTGTGAAAAGTACTTGGAAGAGGTATGGTGGGTAATGCTGAACTTCCTACATAGCTTTGTGACATCCTTATTTTTGAAAGGTCCTCCATTATCAGTAATAATGTCCTAAGGAATGCCATAGCGACATATAAGATAGTTCAAAATAAACTTCAAAATCTATTTTCCAGTAGTGTAGGTGAGAGGAACAACTTCAACCCACTTGGTAAAGTACTATGTAGCAGCTAGGATGTATTTATGGCCATTGGATGAATTAGGGAAAATCTGGCCAATGAGGTTGAGACCCCAGCGTGAAAAGGGCCAATGGGTGATGGTGGGTTGGAGTGATTGGGAGGGAGCGTGTATCAAATCGTCATGCTGCTGACAAGGTACACACTTCTTCACATAATTGTAGGCATCTTGCTCCATAGTAGGCCAGTAATATCCAGTGCGTAACAAATTTTTGGCCAAAGTGAGTCCACTAGAGTGGGCCTCGCAGATTCCTTGATGTACCTCCTCGAAGGATGTTTGTGCTTCGTCAGAATTCAGACACCTTAAAAGAGTTCCATCGAAATGCTTTCAGAAGAGGGTATCAGCGAGGATTGTGTATCGGGAAGTGCGGCGAATGAAGGTTTTACGTTGATTGGGGGTTAAAGTAAGTGGGGTATGTCCATCGCGTAGGTAGGAATACACTTCTTGGTACCATGGGGAATTGGGATCAGCAATTTCACACACCATTTCAGAATTTGGCTTGTCATAGGCAGGGATTGTAAGATTCTCAACAAGAAATTCACACCGTGCGCTGTCTTCTGGCATAGTGATTAAGGACCCAATTGTTGCCATGGCATCTGTTGCTTTGTTGTTCGTGTGAGGGATCTGTTGGAAAGTCAGTTCAGTGAAATGAATCTTGAGATCTTCAACTGTTCGGCGATAGGGAAGAAAATTGTCATCCTTCATTTGATATTCATCCATTACTTATTTGATAACCAATTGTGAATCACCAAGCACCAATAGAGTGAGAATCTGCCATTATATGGCCTGTCAAAGTCTAAGTACAAGGGATTCATATTCTACAATATTGTTGGTACAAGGAAACTGTAATTTGAAAGATTTAGGGATGAGATCCCCTTTTGGTGTCACAAACAAGATTCCTGCCCCTGATCCTTTCTGAGTGAAGGAGCCATTAAAATAAAGCTTCCATGGTGGACTCGGGGCAAGATTTAGGACTGATTCATCTGGAAAATCTGTGATTAGATGATGTTTACATCAACAGGTGCTTCAGCTAACTGATCTTCAATCACTTGTCCTTTGATGGCCTTTCGATCCACATAAACAATGTCAAACTCACTAAGGATCATGACCCATTTTGTTGTATGACCAGTGAGAGCAGCATGTGCCAGGAGATACTTGAGTGGATCAATTTTAACAACAAGGTGAATCTTATGATTAAGAATATAATTTTGTAGCTTCTGTGTATAGAAAAAAAGGCCAAACATGCCTTCTCAATTAGGGAATAATTCAAATCATAGCCAATAAGAGTTCTACTGAGATAATAAATTGCTCGCTCTTTGTCGGTGTCATCTAATTGTGCCAGGAGGGCTCCCAACGCAACCTCTATAGCAGATATGTACAAAATTAGAGGGTGACCAACAACATGTGGTACCAATACAGGTGGATTAGCCAGATAGCCTTTCAGTTTCTCAAATGCATTTTGACACAAGCAATCCCACTGAAACTTGATATTCTTGTGCAGAAGATGGGAGAACGAATGCACCTTGTTAGCCAGCTGTGACATGAATCTTTTGATTGATTACAGTTTTCCTTGTAAACTATGTAATTGCTTCAATGTTTAGGGTGGTGGCATCTCTAGGATTGCTTTCACTTTCTTTGGATCAACTTCTATTCTGCACCATGACACAATGTACCCCAATAGCTTACCAGATTGTACTCCAAAGACACACTTTTTGGGATTCAGCCTAAGCTTATATTTCTCTAATCGCTCAAAGATGGTAGTAAGGATAGGAATATGTGATTCCCTTGTTTTGGACTTTCCTAAAAGATCATCCACATAATCTTCCATGATGACATGCAAAAGGTCATGTAAGATGGTAGTCATTGCTCATAGATAAGTGGCTCCAACATTTTTAAGACCAAAAGGCATTACCTGATAACAGAAGGTGCCCCAAGGTGTTGTGAATGAGGTTTTGTGTTGGTCTTCTGGTGCTATCCTGATTTGATTATAACCTGAGAATCCATCCATAAGTGACAACATTTCATGTCCTGCCGTCAAATCCACTATAATGTCGATATTAGGGAGTGGAAAATCATCCTTGGGACATGCAAGATTTAGGTCTCTAAAATTAGTGTAGATGTGAATGCCCCCAACAGGTTTACCCACTGGTACAATATTAGAAACCCATTTAGGATAATCAATTGGTCTGATTACTTCAGCGTCCAGCATCTTCTGAAGCTCTACTTTGACTACCAATGAAACTTGAGGATGCATGTATTTGATCGGTGAGAGAAACTGTAATGTAAGTGATGTGTGGATCTTCTTCCGTGCCTAAATTGATTGGGATAGTATCTTCAATGATCATAGAGGACACTTTTGGTTTTGATGATATAAATGAAATGTCAGCCTCTCCCTCCCCTAGCACCTTGGAAAGGTTTTCACTAGAGGAAGCGTCCTTTATTTTGTCTTTTTCTTCATCCTTAGGTGCCTGCGAGAGGTTTTCACCAGAGGATGTATTTTCATTTTTTTTATTTTTATTTTCTTTTTCATTTTTGCGGCTAAGAGAGTTGACTTGGCTACCAAAGTAGGCTTGTTCACTGTAATGTATATGATGTTCATATTCTCAGAGATTCTTAAGTCCAAAGAGGACTAAAACTGCCTCATTTGAATCACATATGTCCAAAGCTGGTGGTGAGTCTTGCTGATCCCAGTCAATTAATTCAGGATTTGTGAGGGGTAGACAAGGGGATGAAAGGTCAGCTTGGGTGATAGTGAAGACATGATGATTTTCATTTAGGCTATCTTCAATATATTGGAAATGAATTTTGAAGAACTCTTCCTCAGTGTCTGAACCTGAGGCAGCTAAACAATAATCCTTAGCGAAGTTAGTCTTAGTCTCCACGGAACCCAGTCCGTGTCCTTTAGGATAGCCATTAGCTGTTATGATCTTCTTCTTTCCTTTCTCATTAGCTCCAAGACCAGTACCATGATATCCCTTATTTTCGATAATGGGAGTAACTTTAGGATACTTACCTTTGGGGAAAGTTATAGGTCATTCTTCTTCATCATTATAGAGCCAATCAAGGACACTGTACTCCATGTGTTCATCTGATAAGGACCCCCAATGTTCAAAAATAGTTGACTTGTAGTGCATAAGTGCTTTATCTTTGGAGAGGGGTAATGGGAATGGTCTTCCATAAGACTTTGGAGACAAGGGAGTTGCCCAATACATAAAGCACTTTCAAATTTATACTCTCCCATACCTTTATCTGTGAATGTGGCCTTTGCTTTATATGAGGAGGGTTTGTCTTCAATAGCTTTTTCCTTAGTAACTTTGTCTTCAATAGCTTTTTCCTTTCCTTTGGATTTCTCAGTTGATACTTTTGATGTCTTTTCTGAAACAAGGGTTTCTTGATTGAAATGTCGACCAAATTCATTCAACAGACAGTAATTAGCTTGTTTGACTTCCAATCTTTTTGTAATATTGAAAGGGCTCAGGATCTCCAGGAATTGTGATTTCTCTACCGTGATGTGGGAACTTTAGACATTGATGACAGGTAGAGGGTACACCTTTGATAGCGTGTATCGATGGACATCCTAGCAAGATGTTATAAGGTAGATCTAGATCTAGTACATGAAAAATAGTTTCAATCAAGGTCGGGCCCACTTGTAAAGGTAATGTGATCAAACCCTTGCTTTCTCATTCTCGATCATCATAGGCTTTTATTGTAATTATCTTGTCTGCATCAATGAGGTCCTTAGAAAGACCGATATTACAAATCATTTTCAATGTACACAAATTTAGGCTAGATCCACCATCTATGAGGACTCATTTTACTCTTGTGGAGCATATTTTTCCTTCTATATGGAGGGACTTATTATGATGAGGATCAGGACCACTAAAGTCCTTATCAGTGAAAACTAGATGTTCTTGCACGGCTAGGTTCCCTATCATGGCTTTAAATTGTACAGCGTTGATGTTTTCAGGAACACGGGATTCATTTAGAGATTTATCAAGAACTTCTTTGTGAACTGGTGAGGTGGTCAAGAGCTCTAGGATAGATATCTGTGCAGGCGTCTTTCATAATTGGGCCAACAAGTCAACGTATGAAGCAGGTCGAGCGGCAGTAGATGGTGTAGCTGGTGGATTTGCAGACGTAGAAGCTTTATCAGTAGCTTGAACAGTGACTCTGGGTCTACGCGTAGTAGCATTATAATCAACAAATTTGAGTATTATGGTATTAACATGCATGTCAGCTTCTTCAATGCAGCCACAAAGAGAGTCAAACCCAAAGATATCATTTTCACTTAAACTCCCACATGTTCGATCATGGCCTATAATAGTATTGGTGGAATAGTCATATGGGATTGTGTTTGATGCATTGTTTTGATTATGAGGTGGGAAAGATTGATTGTAGACTTTGAGTTTCGCATTAGATGAGGATGCATTCTGACCTTCAACTTCAATTTTCCCATCCTCAATGAGGTCTTGCACAAAGTGTCTAAGCTTCATGAATTTATTGGTATCATGCCCCTTGACGCGATGATAATCACAATACTCATTATCCCTATACCAGACAAGTTTAGGTTGATTCTCATCAAAAGGTTGAGTATTTGGCTAAACTATCATTCCTTGGTCCCCGAGTTGTTTGAAGATCACATCCAAAGGTTCTGCTAAAGCTGTGAATTGTCATTGTTGTCGATTGTCGTTATTGTTGTTGTTGTTGTTGTTGTTGTTGTTGTTGTTGTTATTGTTGTTATTGTTGTTGTAGTTGTTGTGAGGAAACAAGAATGATTGATTGCGTGGTTGTTGATTATTGTTCTAATTATTCTGATTCTGATTCTGATTATTCTAATTGTGTGGATTCTGATTCTGATTTTGGTTGTTGTTGCGATACTAATTTTGATTATGATTGTTATTGTGATTGTTTTGATTGGTATTGTTGGATGCTTGAACATTTTGAACATGCTTGGCATCAGTCACTCCATCATTGACAACTCCTTTGTTCTTACTCTAGAATTTTGGTTTATCATTATTAGGAGTATAATGTTTGATGCTACCTCTTTGCAAAAGTCCATCTTCAATGTCTTTTCCCTTCTTGACAAGGGATTCAAAGGTGTCAGGTGAAGCCATTTTCATTTGGAAGGACATTTCAGAGATTAAATTCTTTGTGAAGATGTTGATCAAGTGACTATCAGGTATTTTTCATGGTATGCGATTTGCAATATGTCTCCATCATTGTAAGAAACTAGCAAAGGTTTCTTCATTCTTTTGTTTAGTATTGTATAAATCACTGAGTGTTGCTTGATGCTCAATATTATAGGAATATTGTCCAATAAACTTCTTTGCAAGGTCAGAGAAGGTAGAGATTGACCCATAAGGAAGGGCCATGAACCATTCCAAATCTGCGCCTCCAAGACTCCTAGTGAAAATTCTTTTTAAATAATTCTCGTTATAGGTGACCTCATGACATGCAATGTAAAATTCTTTGAGATGTTGTAGAGGACATGTTTCACCTTTGTATTTCTTGAATTTGGGCATCTCAAAGTTTTGTGGGAATGGTTGCTTTGTGATAGATTTGTAAAATGGATAGGGACAAATCTCTTCAAAAGAAAACTCCTTCTTGCCCCCACTTTGTAAACCTTGTACGATGCTTTTGAGCTCATTGAATTGTTGGGTGAAGTTTGGGGCATTCTGTGTGAAAAATGGGGGTACATAACCTCCACCTCCTCCAAATTGTGCAGCTGAAAAGCCCATGGAGGTCATACCAAGGGTAGGAGGAGGTATATATTGATAGGCTTGCGATGTATTTTTTTAAGATATTTTTTCCCCCATTGTTTGAAACAAAGATGAAGACAAAGACATGGAAACTTGCCCTATGTTGTTGACATTAGCACTTGCTCCTTGAGTCATTGTCGTTTGAGTGCTATTATGTGTAGTATTGTTTGGCAAAGCACTTATGATCTATTGGATTTGTTCAGGTGTCAAATGGGGTATTGATGTGGTTGTTGATATAGGTTCTGATATTAGTATTGATGTGGGAGGTTCGCTAACAAGTCCTTTACCAGTGTCATGTGATGATGTAGCATTTGAAGTAGAAGCCATGGCTGCAGTAGCAACAGCAGTGACTTTAGTGACATTTTTGGTAAGGAGTGTTTCATCAAAGTCAACAGGAACTGTGACACCATTATGAATAAGATTTAAGAATATCTCATCACTGTTATGCAAAATGGCCTTCTCCACCATTTCCAAATTGTATGGGTCTCTAAGGAAGTCAATCACTTGGGTGGGTCTTTCTTCTTGGTCCACTAATTCTATTTCTTCAGCCACTTCTTCAGCTCATACCCCACTTCCATGAAAGTATTGTGTGGCAAATGGGTTCTCCTCACGATTAATAGTGTTGAATGTTGTTGGCCTCATGTTTCTAGCTTGGGATCGAGTGACAGCCATACAATGGCAGAAGAATGGAAGACAAGGAGATGTAAGAGATGAAATGGAGCAAAGATCTTTGATTGGATTTGATTGATTGATTGATTGTTTAATTTGGATTAAGGATTGATTTGATTTGATTGATTGGTTAATTGATTTAAAGGTTTTTGGAACAAAACCTAAGCATGTTAAACCTTATGATAATACAAACATAGGAGGATTTAAAGCAATACCTGTTCTACTTGAAGATGGACTTGTGATCTCAAGCAAAATGAGATATCACTAAGGGATTTAAATTACTTGAGACGGACTGATGGTCTACAAGCAATATTGTGTTTGTTTGAGGATGAAGGTTTATGATACTTTGATTAAGGTCTTTCAACCTAAAGATTTGATTTGATTTTGATCTAATGCTCCAAAGAAAGGAAGAATGATGATGGAAGAAATGGAAGAATGATCTAGAAGCAAGGTGTTACCTAATCATATCGTTCGATGGCGACAAAAGCACTATTGATTGAAAACTTGGCCATGAAGTTGCAAACTTTGTTGTTGTAGAGGATTTTTTCAAGTTTCTTGTGATGTTCAACCTCTTGTTTGATGGATGTTGCAATTTGTTGGTATTCCTTGGATTTACGGGTGGTTTCCTTTTGCTCTCTAAGAACTGGAGACGTAGGAAGTTTAACCTTCTTATGCTTCTTAAAACTGGTCATGTCATGGAAAATCTGATTTTAGCTGAATGATCTAGGACAAATGGTTCTAGGGTCCTGTAGAAGGTCAAATTTTGATTATCTCGACCAATTTTGAAGCGGAGACGATAGTCTTAGATGCAGTTGACAATCTTCGTAGACAGTGATCTACGCAAGCGGTAATCTGCGCAGACGGTGGATCTAGAGCGGAGACAACCGACTGTGACTAAGGCAGTGCGTTGAAATTCTGGGCAGATTTTTTATTTTCAGTCTGATTTTAGGCAAATTGTTCAATGGCAAGAAATGATTCTTAGAACACGCAAACCAGAAAATAACAGACACACGTCTCAAGACAATCCAACAAGGGACAAAGCAACCTTGAGGGATACCAGCAAATATGACATTAGGGGATCTTGCTTCAACTTTGTAATATTTCGTTTGTGTATGTTCAAGTGACTCTTTCAAGCCACTTATGTTTTTGCTAGGTCTAGCACAACAAAAATAGTTCAAACAGTAGCTACCTTAGGAATTTGGCTTCACATGAAATATTATAGGCCCATTGCTTGGTAGTCCTTTAGCTAACACATGTCACCCCCGGAAGGGCACCCATGTTTTTTCCTTTTGCCAGGTATTGTTGTCGTGCTACAAAGATCTCTTTCGCAACACAATACCCTGGGACACGTATGATGGGAATTCTTGGGGGAGAATCTTCCCTCCCTTTGCACTATAATAAGTCACCATTTGGAGGTGAATCGGGTAGGCTACTAATTTATAGTTGCTAGCAAGGTTTCGTGGCGTCCCCGCAATCGGTTTGTATGGCATGAGATACTTAAGTCTCTAGTTCAACCATGCCAGTATGCTGAGGATATTCACTCAGTATGGACTACCATTGAACATGACCCGCCCGAGCTTGAAGGGATAAAGAGGACCTTTGGGTCACACTTTATTTCTATACCATCCAAAGGGATTACTGGTTTGAGGTTGTCCTCTAAAAGGGAAGCGCTCCCTCTAGAAGCTTGATTAAGCTAAGCTTTCTCTTCACCCAAGATCCACGAAGGCGAGGGGAGAGGATACAGCTATAGTTTAACCATAGCGTCACGTATTTTAAGGGATCTAATCTAATGACAAAAAATCTCGAAAAAAGTGTTGAAAAACACTTCTTCAAACACACCAAAAAGAGTTCATTTTCCAAATTGAACCTAATTAGAGCAACTAAGTGTTTTCTACCTAAGCAAAAGACACAATATTATGATTAAACATGCAAGTTCAATTTGTTTCCCACACAGCAAGAAGGAAAGCTTGTAAAGGTGTGTTAATTTACTTTAAGTCACTCAAGAGTTATGAAGTGCATTCCCTTAAACATTCAAGATTGGGTAAGGTTCATTTTAAGCAACATTCATTCCAAGACAAATGGTTAAGCATACAAGTTCATTTAGATAATCCCTTAAAAATAATTTATGGAACCTGCATGAAAATGGTTAGTAGTTTGAAACTTCAGATTTGCTAAGAACACAAAACTCAAAAAAAATTTGCAGACGTCGAATCATCGCAGATAGTGATCTACGCAGATGATGATCTACGCAGACGACGATCTGCGGAAACGGCGATAGACCTGCACAGACGGCAAAAGACAGACAGTCAAATTTTATTAAAAAGAAATAGACTTATTAAAATTGAAAAATAACATTTCATCAAATCATCCAGCATTTAACTCTTAAAAAAGTTTGTTACTATCAGAAACCCGAGAGTTAAAAATGCTGCAAATTGACAAAAAAAAGTTTTAAACCACAGTTTTTATAAGTTATTTTTGCACAGGCGGAGACGGTAAAGTATTAGCGCAGACGACCGAGTTACACAGATGACCGAGAAGCAGAGACGACAGTCTATGGAAACGACAACTCTAGAGCGGAGATGGGTTTGCGTAAGAATTTTTTGAACTATGAAAAATCTGCAAGAAAAGTTAGAAAACAAGGGACGTGGGTCCCACCGGCGTGCGAAAATGTATGTGATAAAACCTAACCTGTTGGGAACACACTCAGACATGCAAACATTAGATATATATATCAAATAACTACATTAAACATGTCTAAAAACATACTATCAAAAAACAAGAGATCCATCATAACCTCCGATGAGCCAAACAAGTGCACCCAAGCCCTTTTGATTTGCTCTTAGAGAGGTTTGTGGGTGTGCTCTCCCAACACAATATTTAAATCCCACTATTTGATTGAAAATGCAAACTAAGTGATTGAAATGAGTGAAGAACTCAAGAAACAAGTATTGAAAACTTGTCTCAAGCCTCCACCATGAATGCAAATGCAAGACTATACTATGATGAAGATTCAAAAAGCTAAACTAAGATGATATGCATAAGACAATAGAAATAAGTTTATTTGCCATTATCCTAACATGTAATTTCTAAATTCAACTATGAACTAATGAGCATAAACATAAATTGCACTAAGAATTTCTAGAGCTATACTAGCATGATAACAATGCATAAATGAGAGATGATTTTCTCTTGACAAAGGCTTCTATTTATAGAGTTTTTGGAGGAGAGAGAGGGCTTAGATGAGGTGGAGCTCATGTGGCATCCACATAGGTGCCACATGAGGGACACATAAGCCATGCAAGAGACCCACTTTTCTCACACATGTGTGAGCAACTTTGGATGTGAGGGTCAAAGTGTACTTAAAGTACACATGTGAAGGATCTTGTAAGAAGGTGTATGAGTTTTGGACCAATGAGAAACTTGTGGAAAGTGTAAGAATGTGTCATCATAGGTGTAAGAAACCTTGTTGGCACCAAATAAGGATTATTTGGAAAAGTGGATTTTTGGAAATTTGCTCACACATGTGTGAGCAAATAATTAGGACTAATTGGTGTAGGAATCAAGAAATTAGCTTAATTAACCTTAGTTAATTAATAGATAGGTCTATTTGATGAGAGTGATGGGAGGTAGGGTAGGATCTAGGTTTAAATTAGCTTAATCTAAATGTAAAATTTAGATTAATTTGGTTCAGTAGAATTTAAGCCATGTGAAAGAATAAATAAATTAAAAATTTATTTAAAGGGAATCAATGAGGGATAATGTATTAAATAAAATTTAATACATTGAAAGAGGTATTTAAATTAAATTCAAATACTAAGGAAAGTGAATCATATTTAATTAAATAAATTTAATTAAATAGATAGAAGAATATAACAAATATAACTAATTAAAATTAACTTTAATGTTATGGGAATATTAATTAAATTAATATAAGGATGATTTTAGACGTCTACATAACCCATCATTTAAGTGTGCGCCAAGGATAACCAAGAAAAGATTACTCTACAAGGAAATCTCCAAATCAGTGCCAAGGAGAGTCAAATGGTCTAGAAAGTTGTGTTATGCTAGTCAATTCATCTTGAAATATCTAAATAAGGATAAAAAAATAAAGCATGTTGTTTGTAAGGAAATCCCACAACATGAACAACAAGAAGGCCATATATATTACCCCCTTAAGATGTTAATATAGGAATATAATGGAATCTTAAGGAAAAGAATAAAAAGGATAAAGACCTTCGTCACTAAGGAAATATCCTTTAAGAAATAATATACATGAAATCTAAGCCAGAGAGGGCATAACTCTTTTGAGGCAAGGAAGAGATAGTTTTAAAAATTTATCTTGAAATAAGTGTGAAGGGGTCCTTTTGAGGGAAGGAGGAAAGGAGGAAGAGATCTCTTCTCAAAGACATATATCCCCAAGAGGAGATATTTAACAAAGATAACATCATTGACTAAGAGAAGGGAAGGAGCTAAAAAATACACACCTTCCCTATTGCTAGGTAAGGAGGTGCTTGGTGAAGGATAATGCACTTTTAGCCCCAAGTGAGAGATTATCTATAATAGACCTACACTTTCAAGAAATGAAGAGGTTGTAAACAAGGATGTAAACCTTATGAAAAGGAGAAAATTAACATGCAAAATAGGCAAATTTTATGTGAGAAAGGACACCATTTTATAAAAGATACAACTAAACAAAGGGAAATTGCATCCTTAGGAAGGATATGGTTCATAAAAAACTATTCTTTCCCCCGAAGCATGGATAAAAGAAAAAAAATGCTATTATGTTGTTCACTAAGTATGATTGCACCTAATGTTGTACCACTATGAATGAAAGTAACCCCTAAAAGATAAACTGCCAATGTCACATAGTGAGGAGAAACATAATAGGAACTTAGATTTCATTTAAAAAGATCATGATAAATCTCATTGTCACCTATTACTTGAATGATGCCATAATCAAGGAATTGCTAAGTTTTAATATGAAAAGCCTAACAATAATTAGTGGAGTCGACATGGAATTGATGATACATACAAAAAGGATAATTCTCAAGATCTTGTCTATGTTTCTTTCTTTGTTTGGATTGATTAATCAAATTAGCATGAAGAAGGTCGAAGAAAATGTTATCTTGATGTAATAAAAAAATTGGAAGTAGAAGCGATAGATGCACAAGACAATGGGGGAGGGGATGTGGACAAATGAGGTTGGAAACCTAAACCTTCATTAGAAAAGTGTGGTATAGATTTCTTATGAGTCTTAATGCTTTGTTACACACATCCTAAACCATGTCCATTATATTTGTGCTTAGAAAGGATTTTTAATTTGACTCAATAATGTTTTTCTAAATCAAGATTAGTAGTTGAAATGTTAGGAGGAAAGGGTTCACTCTTAGGAAAAATGAGATTTTAGTTTAAATAAGCCCAATTGACACCCATACATGTGTTAGGTTAAAAATTTTGGGTCCCAAATTCAAGGACTTTATTCTTGCTTTGAAAGGAGGGTGTGAAATCTAATGATCCCCAATCATTCTCTAAAAGTAATTCTTTATGTGAAGGAGTATTTTAGTATGACATGGTGAATTTGTTTGTATTGGAGAAATAATTGAAGAAACTGAATAAGGTTGATATTCCATTTGTATGTTTTCATTGGCTTCCAGAGAGTACATCTTATTGTTGTAGATAAACTTGATTTTTCAATGAAGAGTAGAAGGGATTGCTTGCATAGCATGAATCCAAGGTCTACCAAAAAGAAGGTTATATGTGAAAGTATTGAGAATTGACATGGATAAGTGTCATTATTATGGGAGGTCCTATTTTAATATTCAATGTGGTTGTACCTAATGATAGATTACCAACATTATCAAATCCATGAATAGGAATAGAATTAGGTTGAATAAGGGAAGTATCCACTTGTATTTTATGCAACAAGTCAATGTTAAATAGAATAAGAGTCGAACCATTATCAATTAGAGTACATCTAATAAAATTACCATTAATAAGGACAACAATCATGAGGGGATTGCTTTGATCTTGAACTTCCAAAGAAGGTAAGTGATGTTGGTGGAAATCTATTTTCACCTTTGGTTCATCCATACAATCAAGAACAATTTCTACCTCATTTGACTTAGTAGGATGTGATGTAGCTACTTTTTGTAAGGCTTCTTAGATCATCCATGGTATGTAGTGGAAGTTTTAATTATGTCCCAAAGGGAGATCTTAACTAAAATATCATGAATTTTATCCACAATATCGTACTTCTTACATGTTGTGAAGGATGAGGGGGAAAGGATTATTTTTATATGTGTGAGCTACTATATGATAATTGAGTTTTTTAGCACCTTCTACAACAATCGCTGGTTTTTTTTGAGGTTGAGGGACATATTGATGAAGGTAGACAACAATTTTAGATGAAACAAAATATAAATGGTATTGACTTGATTAGGTTCTTTTTTCTCCAAGGTTTATTTTGAGAAGGGAGAGCATCAAGAAAAGTTTTAATGATATCTTCCTGTTATTCCAAGGTATTCTCATGAGTAGGACAAACTTTAGAAGATGGATTAACATTATCCATCAACGCTCCATCTATAGAAGAGATGTCATTTAGGTGTAAAAAAGGTAAAGTAACATTAAAAAAGGTGTTTACAATATCATCCTCTTTCTTTAAATAGCCTAATAGGGGAGGTGCATTTTAGGATAATGATCAACATCGTTCTTCAAGGATTCATCCATAGAAGGGAGGTCTTTGAAAGAAGTGTTGATAGTATTTTCTTGCACTAAAATGTCCTTATGAGTCAAATGATATTTAGGAGAGGGGTAAAGGCTACACCATCATTACCTCTATGAAATACATGCATCATTAAAAATAATGGAAATCAATTATGTTTTAAAATGAAAACATGTGTTAAGTACATAAAATAGAAGATACAAATGTAAAATATTTGTCATTTTCACTAATGCAAGTGCATAAATAATGAACTTTAGAAATGAGGGAATCTATATTCAGTAATTTCATGCAAAAAATTAGATCTCAAATAGAAAATTATAAGTATATAAGAATATCTAGTTTTATCAAAATGTAATGTTGTGAAATGGGGTGTTCACTAGTTCAAACATGCAAATCAGAAACAAGGCCTATTCTCACTTGATTACATTAAGGATAGTGGATCCACTACGCTCAACCTTAAATCTAATTAAAAATGATTGAGCACAAGGTGAATTTAATACTTCTTATTTGAGTTAAAAATGATATTGTAAAGATGTGGATGAGATGTGAGGATTAATGCTAGAAGGTTACAAAATTGACAAATGAAAAGCATAAACAAATAGTTGTAGAATAGATAATAATTGAACCAACCGAGATATATATAGGGGATGCAAAGAAGAGTGTGAGACAAAAATATTAGTTGAAACTAGGATGTTAATGTCACCTTGGGTGCCCTTGTCCGACAAGGTGAATTTATGAGCACCAAGATAAAATCTAGGACCTTGAGACCTTAAATGTGCTTTGTACCAAATCTTAACTACTTCTAGGAGGTTAATGGTGCCCCAAGTTCCCTTGACCTAGAATATGATGCCCAAAGAACATTTGACCAGGTCTATTGTGCCCTAGTCACCCTAGACTGGGCTTTTAGTGTTGAATTGTGAAGTGAAGCCCTATCTTTGTCTTTTGATCACTTTTCCATCTTCGGTCTTTATCTGAAGAATGTAGCTGAACCTAGATCTACACACAAGAGGAGATAAGTGGTGTTTGGGGCTATATAGGGGTTCTCCTTGGTCAAACCTTTGGTTGGGACTCAACCCTACAATGATGATGGATTTAAATGCTTTAATGGAAGTGCTTAATTGAAATGATTATGCCTGCAATTGATGATGTAGTGTTCTTAGGATAAGTTCTCCATGTGTTGATGTAATAACATGATAAATAATTATGAAATCATAACATAATTGAAGATGCCTTGATGTAGTTTTTTGTTCAAATCAGATCTTCTCTTAAAGAAGAATACTTGCTCTTGATTTGAAATGTAACGATGTATTGTATTGATGAGATATGATGTGATGAAATGAATTGGGAGGGATCCATTATATATGGATTTTAAAGTAAAATCACTTTTTGGATGACTTAGAATTATCATATTTTCACATCAGCGATAGTTTTGGAAAGGGAAAGACTGACATAATATCCTCTTGAAATTTCAGCCAAAAGGAAGAGGTCTACATCACTCCAAGAAATATCGACCTGATTACATTAGCCTGGATTTTTAGGTATATAAGATGATAGGGTCTACATGCTTGAAATACATTTTTTGTAAAAATGTGTAATGTTTAGATGCGAGAAACATGTCTTCAGATTTTAAATTAATAAAATAAAATAATAAAAGATAAAGGACACACCTACAATTAAGGGGAAAAATAATAAATTGTTGATGTATAATATTATTTTAAATCAATAAAGATCGTATAATGCATTAAGGAATAGGAAATACTAAAATGAGTGCTAGGAGAGTGTGAAATTAGATACCCTAATTAATGGTGTACAATTTACGACGCTATACTACCCACATCAATATAGTCTCTAATAAAAATATCAAATGGCTATAATTTTGATGTATTTGTTCAATTGTTTCAAGCAATCCTTTGTGCATATGTTCAAGTTAGAGTCAATATCACCTAAAGAGAGTTTTATTAAATTTACCATATCTCACCATAATGAATAATATTATCTTGTATGTCATAAAATAGAATAGCATGATAGTCCTTATGACCAATATATTCTATCAATGAAGTCACTAACTATGGACTACAATCATAATTGTTTTAAAAAATTCAAGAGATTATCACATGATATATCTGTGGAAAATTTATGTGCAAACCGTATCCCAAAGATATTTTACCTTGTTGATTAATGTCATATCTCTTAGATGTAAAATTAGTTCTATTAGTAAGGTCAAGTGTACTAGATCGTCAATTTATTACATTTTTACGTTTAGCTAGCTTTTGATGTGTATCTAATTGTATGATAACTTGCTTCACATGGAGTATAGGTATAACATTAGGAGTATATGACATCACATGAAAGGTAGCATGAGCTAATTCATGATAAATTTGGATAGAAAAGACTAAGGTGAACAAATATCAAAAGATATGTTATGATGTCATAACCCATATGCTTTCTCCTTGATTTTTATTATCATTACAATTGATATTGAATCTCTAAAACAAAATCAATTTATTTTGTTTTTAAATTCTTCTCTAACCGACCTTGAAATAGATCAGGTAAAGAATAAATAGTTAAAATTTTAGAAAAAAATTTATAATTAATTTCTTCATTAGATTAATTTATAATGCATGAAGGCATGAAGAAGTGATGTATAATATATGAACCTTAGATAGATACTTTTATCCTTCATATCATGATGTATGTTACTGATAATAAGATCTAGATTAAAAATTTAAAATGTTCAACATAGAATCGTTAGAAAGTTGTAAAGCTTTGATTTACAATTATTTGAAATTCCTAAAATCAAATATAATGATCCCAATTAGTAATTAGCATCTTTGTAAATTATGTCTTTGACACTTTAAAACGATTCATTCTCTAATGTATGCTTACAGATCTTATTGTGCCAAACATTTAAGAAATGTTCAAACTCCATTATGTTGTTAATGGTTGTCATAGATTCTAAATTATTCTCTATGTGCTCTTATATATTTGCATAATATTTTTATTTATTTGGGTTTTGTATGATCTTAAATTAGGAAAAGGAAATGCTTGAAGTCACAAATGTACTTTTAAATAACTTTTAAATTATGATGCTTGTTTTCTTTTCTAATATTAGTTTTCGATTGAGGTTAAAACCAATTTTGAAGGGAACCGTGACCCTGTACAATTTAGAAAGAAAGATATGCGCACCACAAAAAAGAGAAAGCCAACAAAAAAAAACTGCTGGGGGGAAAAGATGGAGACAATCAAAACCCCCCCAGCACAAACTACCAGCAAAAATAAGCTAAACCGACAAAAATATTACAAGCCCAAAAAATAGCACAGTTAGGTCGCTTTTTCCATAATCTCTACAGAGTCAACCATCACCATTTTATATTTGTCGATAGCCTCTTTGAGATCCTTTATTTCCTTTGTGCTACCAGTTTTCACCTTTTTTGCACTCGTTCTAGTACGAGTCCTAGGGCCAGCAATGCTGGGGTCTATAGCAATATCATCATCCATAGTAATGGGAATAGTGTTCCCATCCAGCACCGAGATCAGCGCCCTTAAGTTGCTGTCAATTCAAAGAAGTTGTTATCGATAAATTATAAGATTTTTCTTTATCTATACATGTGAATAAATATGTATCAAGCTTAATATAAGATTGTGTTTTTATAATTATATTGTATTGTTATTAAAGAACTAAAATAGGTACTTAGTAAAATTTTATCTTCAATATGAAAGGTGATAACTTATACTTGGTCAATATAGTAGTTTTGATCTTTAAAAAATGATTAAATGGAAACTATTATTGTTTATGTACAATCATCATTATTTATAAAATGACTTATACTAAGTAGGAGCTTACATTTATCTTTGAATAAAATATTCAATAAATGCTTTGGAAATTCAGAAAATAAACAAGTTATTAGTAACAAGTCGTTAAGTGGTCTTTCCTTAATATGAATATTATATATTTTTTGAAGAATGTTATTGAAGTGGATTCAACATTATATAAGTATACTTTATTTATAAAATTATGTCATGAGCGTCCCTCACTTTAGTTACCTTAATATTTTATTATTTGTATGGAGATAGAAAAAGTTGGTTTGATATGATTTTCGGTTCTTATATTGTGAGGTGTGAATTATATAGTCGATCTTAAACAATTTATTAAGTGGTCTTTCCTTAATATGAATATTATATATTTTTTGAAGAATGTTATTGAAGTGGATTCAACATTATATAAGTATACTTTATTTATAAAAGTATGTCATGAGCATCCCTCACTTTAGTTACCTTAATATTTTATTATTTGTATGGAGATAGAAAAAGTTGGTTTGATATGATTTTCAGTTCTTATATTGTGAGGTGTGAATTATATAGTCGATCTTAAACAATTTATTAACTTAAGTGCATTATCTAAGTATAGACTCTATATCTATGATTTTTACACCTCTTATCTAGATATTATTACCATGTTTATAAATACTCCTTTTTGAGAAACGAAGGAGTTTTAATTTCACTCAGGTATTGCGTTACAATCATGTTATCTTAATTTTATGAATGTGTTATCATTCTAGGTTTGTATCAATTAGATGACTTCGGATTATTGATGGAATGCATTATGTGCTATAATAAAATATTTACTTATTTTTTTCTCATTATTTGAGATGAATTTGTGCTATGATTACTCTTCAAATATGTGTGATTGAGATGCATCTCAAGTCTATAAAATGATATCAGATAGATAAATAAAGATTTTTTCTTTTGTATTAATATGTATACTATATGCATTTTGCATCGTTATATTAGTGTTAGAGTGTAAAAATATCATGTTACGCAATTTCACTACTCTTGTCAATATTGCATTGCTAGGTGTCCTCAGGTTGGGTCAACAATTCTTCATGTTAGGAAATATTTCATGGAAGTGTAAATACTTTGTGTGTGTTAAAGGGATAAGACGTGAGAAGTTTTTTCATGGTGGTCTTCATGATTTATTTATTTATATATGCATTACACTCGACCTTGTGTTTATTTTGCAAATAGGAATATGTTTCCTTATCTTTTGCCTTGTTATTGGCTTATCTGCTAAATATAATGTTTAAATATAATTCCAAGTCTTTGATCTTGTATATTTGAACAAATTACATTTGTATATGTCTTTTTATGTGTATTTTGTGAATTATTTTATTTTGAAATTATGGAGGTCCTTACACATGAGAAGGCTAAGTCCATACGTGATAATAACATAAGAAAGATGGAACAAACCATTGTAATTCTCTACCACCTGAATGAAACCTAAACAAACGAATCTTTAAAATATTCTCTAAATAATGAATAATCAACAAGAAATAAATTTTCACATGTAAGATATGCATTGATAAAAAACCATAATCATCATGCAACGATCCTCACTAACAATATAATCATGTAAAGAACAAGGAGTTAATAAAATATCACAAGTGCATCCACATGATAATATAAGGAACTACCATTATAATGTATGTCATTATCATGGAGACATAGTTAAAGAATGTCATTAGCATCTATAGGACTCACATAAGAAGTGAAAGAATGATCATTGCAAGACACACCATCATGTGTAAATAATGTAACTGTAGAGGATATTAATTCAGGGAGATATGATAAATAAATTCAAACAAGTGTGTATCCTAAGTAAAATTGATATAGAAAAACGTGTAACTAGAAAAACAAATCTAAAAACCCTAATGAGGATGAGGATTAAACCATAGGTCGTTCACGAAAGTTATATTTATCAAAAAGTAGAAGAATAACTCTTCTACATAGAAGGATCTAGACATTAAATAAATGTAATCAAATAGAAATTAATTAACCTAAATTAAATGAGATGAGATTCATACTTGATATTAAGAGAAAAAATAAATTTTCAATTTGAATAAATAAAAAGATTTTGTGTTTAATTCACATCAATTCCAACAAAATGTAGAGGGGAAAACACTTTAATTATAAAATAATAAAGGTCGATTTAATAAGTGTAACCAAATAGAAATCAAATGAGATATAAATTAAAAGGGTTGAGATTAATATTTTCAATTCAAAAAATTAAATAAATTAATTGCATGATTATTTAGCTCTAATTTTGTGATTTATCATGGACTTGCGAATATAGTTGCAATTTTTTTATTCAAATCTACATGTATGGATCTAATCTCCATAGATACAAACTTGTAACTCACATAGATGATTTTGTAAATCCTCAAAGTTTGCAACATGTTTTTCCCTGCCCAACAATATTTGAAAGTGGTAAGAATAGACAATTATTTTAAACACCTTTAAGTAATTTACCAAATTACGAGTGTCTTGTCCTCCTTAATCAAACCCCTACATAGTCATCTTTGAGTGAAAATACTGAAGACAATGCAAAAAATGCAACGATCCTAGGATGATGTGATTCTAAAGTAAATTATTTTGTCCACTTGTACATTCAACTCTACTTGTGCTCTCATAGTTATCCTCTTTCAATCCTAAATTCTAGATGTTTTCTAGATAATCCATTCTAATTATAATTAGTTTAAATATAATTTGACATAATTAATTAGGTCATAATTGATGAATGTCTCAGATAACTAATAGGGGATGAATCAATTGTGCACTAAATTTTTTTGGCAATTTTACATATCCAGATCTGATAACTTAATTCTTTAATCACTTAGCCAAATCAAGTATAAACATGAACAAGCACACTTATGAACTATACATATTAAAAATTCAATTTTTTAGTGAAAAATTCAAGATGGGAAAGACCACGGAAAAGGTTAATTCTCATGTATAAAACATTAGTTAAGGTGATACTAGCTAAGGTGATACTAGCTAAGGTGATGTTTACAAAGGATGGCTCACTGCCAAAATGCTCACTGCAGGTGGGCTCATTGGTTAGAAAGGCACACTGTCAAAATTAGTTGAATGGATCACTACCAAAAGAAAAAAATGTGAACTGAGAAGATTGCATCTATATATGCATGAATTCAGTTCTAGTTAAGTTATTATCTTAACACTATTGCTTGTAGCAGACTTGATTACGATCCTCTGCAACAATCTTACACTCTACCTATAAAATATCTGCACCATTGCACATACCCTCTGCATACAACTTTTTTCTATATTTCAAAAAAAAACTCTCTCAACAACTTCGCACACATATGTAGATACATACATATGTCCAATGTGTATACATAGTCAACCTTAAGATACTTTTTTGAAAAGAATATGTCAACGCATTTTCATTCAAATATATTCCAATGGTTGGGATCACACACCACAATCCTTGAAGTAAACCAAAGTCGACCATCATCAAGCACCATAATTTTGAAATAGGTCTAGACTAAGCATTTCATCAAATAGAAGAAATGTAAAGTGGATCATACATTATCAAAATGTTGCAATCATTGGAGCCCAAAAACATGACAATATATAACCATGCTTCCGGGCCACATTGACACATCCCAGATCTGATTATTAAATGATAAAGAAATGAATAGAATTAAATAAAGCTATGAACACCCTATTCAAAATAACAAGTAATTCTAGACCTTAGTTAGATGTAAACATTATTGTGAATATCACCGGATTACCTATTCTAGAGCACCAACCATCAATCAGATCAATAAACAAAATTGTTTCAACTATACATATTTTCGGACCACTTGCCACAAAGAATTCTTTATTTATGTCAAGGTTATGAATTTTGTGATCAATTGAAAGGGAAGAGCACAATAATACTCAAGTTTGCAATCATCTTCATCATCATTGCACAAACACTCTGAACATTTGAAACACAAAAAATACTCAACCATCGAGGGAATCAAGTCCTCGCACTAAATTAGTATACCTAAATTCTTGCACCACAAAATTTTTTTTCTTAGCTTCCAATGTCTTGACAATGTTATCCATTCACATCAATCATCAATACTGACACCAACTAGACTGTACACTATGATATAATCAGATCACCCAAGTTTGACATCAATGCAAACAAAATACAACAATCTCCCTCTTTGTCATTGATGAAAAATTATACATACTTTCGTTTACTCTACTCCCCCTCTAACTGTACATCTGTATATCATATCATATTGTTATACTACTCCCTCTTTGACATCAAGGACAAAGGGTATCTCAAAAAAAATACTGAGCAAACAAAAAAGTTTTCAAATTTTTGACTTCAGTTTTTTTTTATTATATCTCTCTTTGAGTTCTGGAAGGTCCTTCCAGGATTGTATTTCCAACTGGGGAGTCCAACACATGTTGTTGCATATCTGGTGAATCAGTTTCATTGGTCTTGTATTATTATAAACAATGAGATTTCGCTCATATTTTTCTTCTTCTTCAAGGAGGATGGTGAAATATTTTAGTTTGGCTTCAGTTATCTCCTTGACCTTCCATAAATTATTTATCACTTCCCCACCCTATCTCTGAACATCATCCAACTCTGACTGCAAGGACTGTATACTTTTTCTCTGTGACCCATCTTTGTCACTAAAAATATCATATTTTTTCCAAATGCATCCAACTTGGAATCATTAGAATTAGACTTAGCTCTATAATTATTCATAGTATTAGGCCATCGAAGGTAATACTTGTATATATTGTCCACACCTTCAACACAACTTCCATCTCCTTTAAAGGGGTTGATAATCTATTTCATTCTCTACCACATCTCTCCACCATTACTATTAGTAAGGGTTCTTTCACCTCAAGTTCTTTTGAGTCAGTCTTATCTTTATAGTCATCAGTTGATTATGTATCATCAACCTCAATTATTTCTTTGTATTTGTCAATTTCTTTTAGGTTCTTTGATTCGGGAGGAAAACCAAAGACAACAATTTCTACTTTTCTTTTTCTAAAGGAGTAACTCACCCCAGAAGCACTCACATAACCGGGAATTGAACCAAAACACCACAAATTTGCAAGATTCATAAAGAAATATTTAAAAGCTTTGTCTTTGTCTTTCAAGAAACATAAGTATTAGTAGATCTATTTTCCAATAGGAATGTCTGAGTTCCATTCAATATTTTCTTTCATCAATAGAGATTTCAAGAAATAAAGCATCAAACACAATTAGGGAACCAAAATGAAAGGGATATCCACTGGTATTTCTCAGAGTAATATTCTCTATCAATTGTGTCCTCTAAATATCACATAGGTCAAAGGTCTTTCCTTCCATCACCATTTGATGTGCGGTAAATACTATTATAGCTGAGGTTGCACCTTCTCTATTTTTGAAATAAATCTTGTAAGTAATGTCATAAGAAACATACCTTATTACTGGATCAACAATAGTATCAATTTGCAATACTATATAATCTCTAGTAATGTCGGTTCATTCTTGAACCTCTTTATTTTTAATTATCTTCTTTATCAGATCAGTTCCAACACCGAACATACCTGTAATGACCGATATAACTTATTTTTTAATTTGATAGGGTTTTTTCAACATCATGCAATTTCCCTAAATATGAAAAAATAAATTTAACATAAAATTCATCATCAAACCGTGGTAACTCACTCCAAATATCCATACCAAAGTGTCGTAAATTTCTAATTATTTGATATTCTTCAGTTGTGAAACCATTTTCGAGTGACTTGAATTTTATGTGATTAAATTCATCCAATTTCACCTTACCAAACCTTTCATTGTTGTTGGACTCACCTTCGATGATCATCTTTGATTCCGTCTTAAGCACTTGTACTTGATTTCCTCTTTTCACACTTCAACTTCCTTTCAACATGCAATGCAAAATGATTGCAAAAATTTGATATATAACTTTTCTGTCATAATTAGGGTTTTGTCACCAAATTTTTTTTTTCAATAATTTGTATAAAGCATACACAATGAGTCATAATATATTAAAACTCATCATGTCACAATTACAACATGTAATTACTTAGGCAAAGGGGACAAAAAGATATTCTATGAAGCTCCCACTAAGCCTAAGCTATTGGATCATTTTTTGGAGGAAGAGACACTTGTACCAGAATCTGATACAATTGACATATTTTTTCCTTTTTCCTCTAAACCATTAAGTCCTTATTAGGTTCATCTACTTTTACTAGAGTAACTATATTCTTGTAACTGATGGTGAAATGTCTTAACTCTTTGCACTTGCAACACTTAATATTCTTCGGATATGATATTTTTAGGGTTGTCCTAGATCTACACTAATTAACTTTACAACCATAACCATAGAAAAGGTGACAATATCCATGAAAGATATTACCCACAGATGATCCAAAGTGACTTGCCTTGTGACTAAAATCATTACAATTGAAGCATTGAGTCTTTTGGCTTATTTTTTTGTCTACATTCGATTGCCTTATGACCAAATCTATTGCATTGAAAATAATAACTATTAAATGATGGGTACCTTTGAGCATTGGGATGTCGAACCAGAGGCCTTTTTGTGGGATTATTTTGATTCTGGACAAGGTTCATATATTGAGATCTCACTTCTATTTTTCATCTTGTATTCCCCTTTATTAATTGATCCTAATCCATTCTTCTTTTAGAGACAATAGTCTATAGTCTATAGTCTAGAACCAGTGACGGAGGCTGTTGGCCGAATGGATACGGCTTCTATCTATTAATGGCGAAAAAACCTGTACAAAGCAATACAGACAGACAAAGATTATAACAATAAGACTTACTAGAAGCTGTTTGTAGGACTCAGCTTCACTAAACATATTCAAGGTCTGATTTCTGATTCTCTTTAAAAGAGAAGAGCATACTCTCTACTTGAATTCCTAAGACTCGCTAAGAACTCTAAGACTTAATGACTCGATGCCCACAATTCTTCCGCAAAGGCTTATTTATAATGCCATAGCAGGTAAACTTTTACCGGGAACTGGATGACCGGGTTAAGCGGTATGTCCAAAGACAGTGACGGCTTGTACAAAGATTCCCTTTTAAAGTTATTCAGAACAGCTTGAAGATGAACTATGTGTCGGTGATGGTAGTGGAGGTGTCAGTTCGCCATGATCAAAGATTTGTTCCCATGTGAGTGGTCTCCACTTACATAATAAAGTAAATCGATGGCGAATATTCCAATCATGTTGGTTGTCATCATATAGTAAGTGGGGTGAAAAGTAAGATTCCCACTCAAGTCCGAGACTGGTGATGACTTTGAAACATACTTCAAGGATGAGATGATGATCAGGATTTATCTTATCGGGACCCGCATATCTGAAAAAATCAAGTAGTCGGCCATTGTGGTGAGCAGACATTACATCACATTTAATATGATATGTGATGAAGGGTCTTCAAACAAGATCAAGGAAAAGTAAATATTGATGATCTGTATCTAGTCTTAAGATAGTAAAGCTGATGCTGTCTTCAAAATTGTTGAGAGTCACAGGAGGTGTAATACAGCCTAGATTGGTCAGGGTCTCTGCTGCATATCTAGCATAACCACGAAACTTTTCACTGATTCCTGACTGTAAACAGTTTCTCTGAGCTAGGAGATGGAGACTTCTGAAAAAGACTTTGAATTCCTTGTTGATGTGGAATCCAGGATATGGAGGTTCTGTATTAATCATGAAGACTGTAGGAAGATGTTGTCGACTGAGATAATCTACAACAACATTTTCTTTTCCTGGAATGTGCTGGGCTTCATAATTATACTGGTTCAAATATGCCTGCCAACGGACATATTTTCCTCTTCCATCTTTGCGTCCATGATGTTTCTCCTTAAAGGTTAAAAACCTTGTACAATCTGTCTTGATGACAAATTTTGGGAGATGCATCAATTTCAGAGCAAACTTCTTTAAACAATTTATTACACCATAGATCTCTTTATCAGATGAGATC
>MU223431.1:2841611-2865956 GCA_018584345.1 Thuja plicata | reverse complement strand
CTATTTCCTCAGAAGGGAAGATAGACAACATTTTGGTCTGAAAGGTTTGTTCAGGATCATATTCTAAGGTCAGCTCTACTATTCTCATTCGAGGTATAACAATGGGCTTGAATGTAGTTTTTGACAAAAAATTCTTCAACATACTAGGCTTATAAGCATCTTTCTTATACACACTATTAGGCTTCAACTCAGGTGCTTTGAAAGTACTTACTTGTCTAGAAAGAGTCTTTTCGTCTGTCTGTATGTCTGGAATATCATCATCAACAGCAAAATCTCCGCTGGTTGGTCTTACTTCAGGAGCTTCAAAGAATCCTTCCATGTATGCTTCATTAATTCTTTCGACACCATCTTGTGGAGCAGATCTGTGGAACTCAGCCATTTTCTTTTGCAAATGAGATATGGGTTCAACTAAGACACTTACAGGGGTTTACAGGAGAGATACAGAAAACCGATTTAAACAAAATAAGATAAGAGGTTTGATAAATTCTCAATCCTAACACCAAAGTGCAACCCTACAGAGGTGAACTCTTCGCTCTTAGTCTTATATCTCAATTTGTGACTAGAAATGGACAGTATCTGACTCGTAGAGGTGAGAAAAGATTATGGAGAGGATTTTTGGCTCTGATACCATTCTTTTAGAGACAATAGTCTATAGTCTATAGTCTAGAACCAGCGACGGAGGCTGTTGGCCGAATGGATACGACTTCTATCTATTAATGGCGAAAAAACATGTACAAAGCAATACAGACACAGACAAAGATCATCCAGTAACATATTGCTTTTGTTGACCTTTTTCTCAGATTTCATATCCATAATTCCTTGTTTCAATTTCCCACATTCTTCTAATTTTTTATATAAGACATTTTTAAGATTTTCCTTCATTTTCTTGCTTTGTTCAATCTTTAGCTTATGATATTCAATTGTAGCTTTTTCTTCTTTCAACTCTTTACCAATCTACTTGTAGTTCATCCTGAATTTCCAGATCTAACTTCTTAGTTCCTCAACACATTTATTCGCTTCTTGGATGTTTTCTTTCAATTCTTCGTTCTTTGATTCCACATATCTAGATCATTAAGATCTGTCTTCAAATCTTTATCCAAGTAGTATTCTCCTGCCATTGCTATCCAACGTCTAAGATCTCCCTCAAGTGGTTAAGCTAATGGCAAGGGACCGAGATTTGATACCAATTGATGAATGTCCCAGACAACTGAGGGGGGGGGTGGGGTGAATTAGTTGTACAATAAAACTTTTTGGCAATTTTACATATCTGGATCTAATAACTTAATTCTTTAATCACTTAGCCAAATCAAATATAAACATGAACAAGCACACATATGAACCATACAAAGTGAACACAATATTTTTACATGGAAACCCCAAGATGGGAAAGACCATAGAGAAGGTTAATTCTCATGTATAAAACATCGGTTAAGGTGATACTAGTAAAGGTGATTTTTACAAAGGATAGTTCACTGCCAAAATGCTCACTATAGGTAGGCTCCCTACCTAGAAAGGAACACTACCAAAATCATTTGAATGAATCACTTCCAAAAGAACCAAAATGTGAACTGAGAAGATTGCAACTATATTTTCATTTGATCTTAACACTACTACTTGTAGCAGATCCGATTAAGAACCTCTGCAACAGTCTTACACTTTGCCTATGAACCACTACACATACCCTGCGCATACAAATTTTTCTATATTAAAAAAAATCTCTCAAGAACTTCACACACATATGTAGATATATACATATATCTGGTGTGTATACAAATTCAACCTCAAGATACTTTGTCGAAAAGAATATGTCAACATGTTTCCATTCAGAGATATTCCAACAGTTGGGATCACACACCATAATCCCCGAAGCAAACCAAAGTCGGTCTCATCAAGAACCTTAATTTTGAAATAGGTCCAAACTAAGAATCCCTTGGGAGAGAAGAAATGTAAAGTGGACCATACATCATAAAAATTCCACAATTACCAGAGCCCAAAAAGATGACACAATTTGTAACCATACTTTTGGGCCACAACAACACATCCATGATTTGAGTTTCAAATGATAAAGAAATGAATAGCATTAAATCAAGTTGTCAACACCCTATCTAGAACAACGGGTAATTTTAGACCTCATTCAAGTGTAAACATTGTTGCAAATATCACTAAATTACATATTCCATTGCACCAACCATCAACCGGATCAACAAAAGAAATTCCTTCAACTATACATACTTTCTGACCACTTCCCAAAAAGAATAATTTTTTTACGTCAAGGTTATGACTTTTCTGTTCACTTGAAAGTGCAAAGCACAATAATCCTCAAGTCTGTAACCATCTTCATATCACTGCACAAACACCCAAAACATCTGGAACACACCAAAAAACTCAACCATCAAGGGAATCAATTCCTCACACCAAAATAGTATATCTATAATCTTGCAGCACAAACATGCTTTGCTTAGCTACCACTATCTTGACAACATTGCTCATTCACATCAATTATCAATACTGACACCAACTGCAATGTACACTATGATCTAACCAAATCACCCAATTTTGACATCAATGACAAAAACACACAACAATAATAGCTTGTGAAAAAGGCAACAAATTTTTTAAGCTTAAAATTTGAAATTCTGCAAATGTGCACTTCAAATGCATGGGTACAAAGGTGATGTGGAACACTTCTACACTTGTGGACCTAAATTAATTCAATGATCAATAAAATTAAGGCACATGATGAATGTAAAGGGACATGAGTAATGTGAGAATCATGAATAAATAAAACTACTTAATTACTTCAATGTAAAAAAATATTATTTCAACCATTAGTCAATGTATTTAAGGACAACCTAATCATTATAAGCTCAAAATATACAAGAAAATGTGTTCGCTCCAAAGCCAAACTACAATGTTTGTACCTAGGTATTTTGATGTAGGGGAATCACTCCAAATCCATATACAATATTTTTTACCTAGGTAATCTAATGCGGGGCATCACTCCAAAGCCAACACAACATTTCCTTTGTCTGCACTTTGACATTCAAAATCTCTACCTATAAGTTAAGCATGGAGTTGTTCAACTACCACCATTTATCTCATTAATTACCCAGCTATATTCTTGTTCCCATTGTGAGTGAGATTTGAGGATTTCAAATTCATGTTTAGGCATGCTTAACATTTAATGTAATTGTTTTGACACACATAATCACTTAGTAAGATTTTTGGTTGATAATTTTTGGAGAGAGAGAGAGAGAGAGAGAGAGAGAGAGAGAGAGAGTTACAAATAGATGTCAATTTTTCTTTAACACATATTTTTTCCCATGTGTAAAGAGAAGGAGAAGATCCATGTAAGATGAAAAAAAGACTAAGAGAAAATCAAGAGAAGATGTATTATATGAATCAATCAATCAATTTTATCATCCATGAGGCTAAAAATAGCTTATGGGACAGCCAACTTGTCATCTTGGTCATTTTCATATTCAAGGAGTTGATGAGCATCCTGATTTTCTCTATAGGCTCTTCACTAAATAAACTATGCCAAGAAACAATTTCCATTATATGGCATGCTCCTCTCTAATGTCCTTGAAGGCATCACACTCCATAAAAAAGTATTTTTTTAATTCTATTATCTTAATAGTGTAAAAATACACACCCTTTTTTCTTATGCTTTTTAGGTCTTTTCCACCATCTCATTTTACATTGAAGTTGATGAAAGATGATTCTTAATTCAGTAGTAGCAATCTTGTCTATCCATGGAATACTAACTTCTGTGTACACTTTTTGTTGATGATCAGACATTGGGTTGAACTCCTCAAGATAATACTCTTCTTTCCAAGTAAAAATACACACCCTTTTTTCTCATGCTTCCTGGGTCTTTTTCACCATCTCATTTTACATTGAAGTTTATAAGAGTTGATTCTTAATTGAGCAGTGGAAATCTTGTCTCTCCATGGAATACTAACTCCTATGCACATTTTTTTGTTGATAATCAGACATTGGGTTGAACTTAAGATAATACTCTTATTTCAATGTAAAAATACACACCCTTTTTTCTCATGCTTCTTACGTCTTTTCCAGCATCTTGTTTTACATTGAAGTTGATGAGAGTTGATTCTTAATTGAGCAATAGAAATCTTGTCTCTCCATGGAATACTAGCCTCTATGTACACTTTATGTTGATCATCACACATTGGGTTGAACTCGTCAAGATAATACTCTTCACACACACATGCTTGTAGAACTTATCCAAAACAAACACACACACACACACACACATGCTTGTATAACATATCCAAAACAAAATACCCCCCCCCCCTACATGCTTGTAGATATTATCCAAATGAACCCCCCCTCTCCCACACACACATAGACACACACACACGCGCGCCTGCACGCACGCACACACACACACACACACGTTGTAATGCGTCACCAGAGAAACCAAGAGAATTTAACCTAAACATGATACTAAGTTGACGAAATGATTTTTTTTAATAGAGTTTATGCAACACAATTGTAGAACCAAGAACAACAAAGATAAACATAATGGTAAAGTATACAAGTATAGTTAACAATCTCATGGGTTCCATGACGTAGAGTTACTTTTAAGTTAACTAAACTACGAAGAACAACCATAATCAACTAACATGAAAAGATATATCAACTGAAATCCTAAGATACATCTCATATAACAAGATCACATATACAAATGATACCCAAGGTATACATAATGAATCATCATCCGTTGCACAAGTCGCATGGTATGCAATAATAAATAATAGTACATCACATCCTCGTAATGGATGTCAACCATTATACAAATAGATACAATATACATCATCATGGTAATGACAAGTCTCCAGAAGAACAACAAGCTAGAACAACAACAAGGATCACCCAAGGCTGAACAAGAACGTTGGATCTCAATGGTAAAAAGAATCACTACCATCCGACCACGTGGAACCCTGAGGTCCACCCCACCATGCTGAGGAGATAAACAGTAGGCCCACACAAATAGGTATACAAAAATAAGGAATAATACAAAGGTATACAAGGTCGTCAAATAGGTATGAACATGAAGATCCTAGAAGCTCATTGTTAACACAAAAGTTTGCACCCTTGCCTAGATGGTGGTTAGCGACCTAGGCAACCTTGTGAAACATGGAAACAATCTCTCAAAGTGGGAATTGCTTAATGAGATTGAGTCTCCAAAGAAGATCGGATTCCTTTACAATTCTGGTGCACAAAAAACTACTTCTTTTGAGGGAAAAGGGAGAAGGATATGCTAAAAGGGAAATGCAGGAAAGGAAATAGGGTAATACAACATACTGAATATTTGATATACTGATTCTAATGATTGCACTTAACTTCAACATAACTCACAACTATATTACTTTTTGTATTTCTCAACCTTAGCACAAGAATGAAAGTCAAGAATCAATACAATCAGGCAAGGAATATAGATATTCACTTAACAAGATTAACTGATTGAGATTGACATAATTACATAGAGATATAGATGATGAAATGCGTCCAAATAATAAGGCAGAATGACTACATAAGCTTATTTGGGTGAAAATAGGCAAAACAACAACAAACTTCTATTGAATAAGGAAAATATATTTACAGAAGGGAATTCTGTAAAAGGACCAAAAAAAGAGATGCTAGGAAAAATATACAAACTCTGCCTTTATAGGGTTCAGGCATAACCCAGTATACAATTGAAAATCAAACCCTAACCAGGGTTGAGTTATAGAAGAGGAAAAGAATAGAAGAAATTTGATCACAACCAGCAAATCGAAGAACCAAAAGTGATAGGAAGAGGAAGAGAAAATGAATGCATCTGCAACAAGAAGAGACATCAACAATAACTATGGCCTCAGAAGTCATTGATATACCCAGTTGGCATGTAAAATACGACCTTGAGCCCTGCAATAAAAATCTATATTAATGAGCATGGAGGGATGACAAAATATCAAATCAGCCATGAATTGATGGTGTCATTGGAAGTGGTTGACAACAGAGAGTGGTTGTTGTGTGTATTTGAGAGCATTAATGCTCTATTTGTCGACCCTCATTGTTGAGAACCACTTCGAAATCATAATGTGCTTTTGGCACTAAAACTGATTGCTTCCCTATCGGCATGAGCTCCACCGAAAAACATCTATCGATGAAATAGAGCTCATTGAACAAGGCCCTAAACGCACCATCGAAGATAGAAACTCATCGAATCCCATATCAGTGAAACAGAGGAGCAGTCTCATCGAAATCCACTTTTTTGAACAAACTAGGCCCAATGAACAATCTTTGCTTAGCTTTACCGAGCACAAAACTTCATCGAAAGGGATATCGATGACATCGGAAAAACCCTCCGTCGATGGAACCCATCGACAAGACTAACACTATCGGGAAACACAAATTTATCATCTCCAATAGTATAAATTATGTCGATGAGTTTCATCGACAAAAACACTCGCTAACTGCCACCTTAGATCTTCCACCTCGAGCTTCGGATTCCAATGCCCCCTCAGGAACAATTAACTTTCTCTACCTTGGATGAAAATTAAGCTTGTGCTACTTATGGAAAGTTTCATCGAAGTGTCAGATTCTGAAGATGCTGCAGGAAGAACCCTCAGAACCCGACAACACATCCTACATAGATGGTATTTTTTGAAATCCCAACTAGTTACTTAAAGCCTTTTTCTTTACTTTGCTTCCTTTTTCTCTATCTCAAAACCCTTTGTGCCTTCAGATTCCCAAAAGAGATCTAGAAGTGTCTTCAGAACCCGAAGACAGTTTTGGAAGGGTGACTCAAACTCGAAATCCTAAAAAATGACGAAAAAATGACTAAGACATGGAATTTCTAAAAGACTTTTCGAAGGCCTTAGGCATTTCTTTGATTTCTCCATTCTTAACATCCTACAACCTCTTTCTCTAATGTGATGAACTTAATTGGTGTACATACTTGTTGCTTTGTCCATGCCCGCCACTTCTGCCTTCACGAACTGCATATCGGTGAGACTTTAGCCGAAAACCTTTCCTACTTGTTTGCTGCCAAGAAAACCCTATTGACAAGACCCAAAAATAGCTTTGTTGATGATCAAATCTCTCTTGCCCGTAATCTCTTATATTGGTGAGACTCTCGCCGATACAAAATGTGATTGTTTTGGCTAGACCCAAAGATGTCTTTCCGAAACAATCACTTATCGCTTGATCGAAGGGACATACCCAAATGGAAACTATCAAGGTAGCCAACACTATTAGACTTTGCATCTTTGTCGACTCCAATGGTTATAGCTATGCCGATGGAGCTTATCGGAAAGACCTTGAGATTCTATGTCGATGACTGACCTTGAAGTTTGACGAACAAACTGAAGATAGTTTCGGTGAGACCATGGACCCCCTTTTCCGAAATCATGCCTTAGATTCATGAAGATGACCTTTTTGTTAGTTTTGGTGTAGCATGTAAAAGTTACACCAAAATGATTGGAGTAAAGCATAAATCCATTTTAGCTTTTCTCAACAGGAGCTCTGTCTGATAGAATATGATTTGAAGATCAACAAGGACCAAAAATGGTCAACACTCACTATCACAATAAGGTTCTACACACTACTAGAGGCACCATACAAATGTAGGAAACCTAAGATGCATATAGGGAAGTGTCATCACATACGTCTAACCATTGAGTTATCTTGGTAACCTCTCTAGACCCCAACGCCCAAGTGACCATATGTGGCTCAGTAATCCTTTCATACAGACAAGGATCCTAACTATGCAAGCATCTTCTCGCACTCCATCCTAGCTTGTACTAGAATTAAAGGCATGGGCGAGGATTACCAAACATCTTATTAATTCATTTTAAAACCTCATTAATGTATTGGTTATCACATATTAAGCTACTTACAATGAATTATTCTGACATCCACTTTAGGGCTCTGGGGCCCATTACAAGCCACTTCCCCTCTATACACCTAGATAACCTACCCTATGCTCAATAGATCAAATAACATAAAAAATGGTAACAAGATTCTCAAATTGGTTCCTTAATATAGCAGGAACATAATGGCTCTCAACAATCATAATAATCAAAATACTCTGAGTATAATCAACATGCATATGAGCCTAGCCACTAAAATCAAGGTCGGTAGTAAAGATTGAAACCATATCCCCCATGTGAAATATGCAACAAAACACAACTATACAAGACAACCTCCATACAACATGATAACAAAACAGATTCACAAATGAAATCACATATCACATAAAAGATCAATTTAAAATCAAGATCGAAAATAATGATCAACGAAACAACTCATGTAATACATAAATACCCCGAAACCTAAGGTCAACTAGGTCTACCCAAAAATACGAACAACGCCATAGATAAGGTATATAAACATGCCCATTAAAAAAATAATTAAAACTTAACCAAGTCAATAGTGTTCTAAATCAGCTTCCAACTATATTTCATACAAATATAATTACATATCCATCAAAATAATTCTATTCTAAAATATATACATATATAATTCATAAATGTATATATCTTCTAAATTAATTATAGATATGACTAATACATATTATTAATTAAATAATAAATATCAATTAACAATTACTGATTAAAACTTAAATAAATTTAAGTTTATTAAAATTAAAAAATTAAATACATATTGAAAAAAAGAAACTCTTTTTATAAAAAATAAAAAATAAAAAATAAAACATAAAAGTAAGGGGGGTGGGCCCGTGGCTCCCACAGCCCTCCCAAAGGCCATGCGGGCCCTGTAAGGTCCACAAGTCCATACAGCCCACAAGGGGTTCCCTACGATGACCGTAGGCATGCGGCCTGCAGGTGTTACCCTCTGGTAACTGCAAGGTTTAATCCCTGCGGTGACCCGCATGGTAACCTACAGGGTCCCGCAAGGTTACCTGAAGATGATGGTGGGTTTGGTGGCCCTTGCCACAACATATATATATATATATATATATATATATATATATATATATATATATATTGAAAAAGGGGATATATTTTTTTAATATCAAATAATCATGCATGCATAACAATTAATTTAGGGAATACTATTTAATTATTTTCTTTCAAGGCATGCAATTTTTCTCCATTTTCATAATTTATCATGTAGATATAGATCTAAAGGCCAACATTTTCAATTTTGGTAAGGAAGATATGTAATTTATTTTTTTGCTAAAAGTATATCACCCCAAAACCCTGATTGTGAAAACAAGTAAAATCTTCTTAAAAACTGATATTTTTAATGAAATCCTAATACCCAAAAATACTGATCTGGAACTAAATAGGAAGGAAAACCCTAGATTCAATTCAATTTCTTTATTCCTTAGATTTACTTAATCAAACAAACACAATATCATGCAAGGAATTTTCACACAAAGGATTCCAGTATATCAGACACAAAGAAAACAGGGATCTGAATATTGGAATTTTCAAAGGGCTTTCAAACCCTAACTTGAATTAGCGAGTGAATTCGAAAGATGAAGTAAATTTAGCCCCAAATACTCCAAAATTTTAAACAATTCTTTAACTTCAAAAATGTCAATAAACTCCTTCCACCTGATTCACTGTCTAAAATGGCCTTCCAGATTTGATATATAGAAAACCTAAGAAACAAGGGTTTGAAAAGTGCAACTCTAATTAGGAATTAAATTTTAATTTAAAATTAAAAGAATCACTTTAATTTCAACTTTAACTTAAATTAAGTTTGCACAACTGAACTTTATAAAATAAAGTCAAAGTCATAATTTATTAATAAAGTGCATTTGAAATGCATGATAATATTTTAAATAATTAAATAAATTAAGCAACTTAAAGTAGTATTATTAATTCAATTATACAATTAATTTCAATATTTGAATTTAATATTGATTAAATCTCAATTATTATTAGGATTTAATAATTAAATCATTTAAATCAAATATAGGCATTTAATTAATGTTATTAATTAAATAATCATATGTAAATATTTTAACCTTATTAAAAGTATAATTATTTAACATTAATAATTACCTTAATAATCATTTTCCAAAACAAACCAAAATGCAACATCAATCTAACTGAAAACATCCAAATAGAAAAATCAACAAAAATAATGCAACAAGCATATACAATAAGGCACACGAATCCACGTCACATTGACGGATTCAGATAGGATAGTCAGTCAGATACTTGTCCATTCTTAGGACAAAAATATAGGTTTAGGATAGGGTTTTAGGTCTAAATATTATCTCCCCTCTTTCACCATTGAGACATATGTAAGGGCATGCTCACTCCTTGCAATTCAGGGAAGACAATGCCTAATACCTACAAACCTGTCATCACAAAGTCGAACATGTACATGCCTATATATATAGCAGACAATGGTAGGGATCAATAGATCATGTGGATATCACAAGAAAATAACTATGATTCCGTCCCTCACCATATCAGGCACGTCAAATATAATATAAAACATACTCATAATCCATGTAAATACATATATGGGGTCAATATGTCGGTAAATCCATAAATATAAATAACATAATCATATTCAGATAATCATCATGAAAATAACCATAATCATCTAACTATCAACACATGATATCACACAAAATTCAATGTCTCATAATATATCAAAACCATGAAATAGTGTCATACATTCAAATATCACCAAAACCAAAACCAACTGAAATAACCAACGCACATATGAAATGTGGCCTAAAAGAGTTTGGCAACAAAAGTGAAAAGAAAATTATGGGTGGGTATCACACACGCACACCCACACGCACACACATGCACACACACACACACGCGCGCGCGCGCTTGTAGAACTTGTCCAAAACAAAAGCCTCTTCACACACACACACACACACACACACACACACACACACACTTGTAGAACTTGTCTAAAACAAAAGCCTTTATCAATTTATTATTTGTGAGGAAAATATTATAGTATATATTCTATTTGCTCATCCATTTGTTGTTTTCCTTCATCCATTTATTTTTCTTTCGTTCATGATGTTGTTTAAGACAACCTTAGACTATCTAATAACTTCCATTTGTTCAATTTTTTTTCAAATATCTTGTGAGATGTACCATAGAAATTTCTTCAATAGGAATTGTCCCATTTCACTCTTAACATAATCTCATAAGGAACTGACCTTTTTATTTTAAACTTGCTTGTGATCAGGCACTTTTGATCTTTCTCAATTTGTTTCCACATTGACTTTGTGGTGCTCCTAGCTCATAATTCATACATATAAAGCACCACCAAAAGCACTAAAAGGCTAAAAAGAATATGAATAGTTTTCCAATCCTATAAATCTACCTCTCTATATCTATTTTGGAGAGCATATAAATCTTTCCAACCTCCAAAATTTCTCCTTTTTAAAGCCCTCTAAAATAAGCTTGTGGCTGAACTCAACGTTGAGATATTTCTACACAATTACTACTTCAACAATGTTGCCTTTGAAGTAGAACTCATTTTGTTTCTATTTTCTATTGTTGGAAAAAACCATTATTTTGGTTTTGCTAGTATTGACTTGCATCTCCACTGCTCTACAAAATTGTTCAAAGGCATATAAGTGTTTTGCAACCTGCAAGAAATTTAGTAAGTAAAATAAGGGCATGTGTATATAAAAGGATTTTTATCACAAATTCAACCAAACATACACTATCTCCCCCTTTCTAATTTAGCCATTTTTCAAGTTTGCCAATATATAAAATGAAGAGTGTAGTGGATAGAGGGCACCCTTGCTGGACCTTGAGTAAAACTTTCTAAAATGCATATCGAAGTTCTAATTTTGAAATTAAGTTCTTCATAAAAGCTATGTATAGCCACTCTTATGCATAGGGATCCCTTATTTAGCCATTAAAAACCATACCTTATCCCTAAGGACCGTGTCAAAAATATTTTTGAAGTCAACAAAATAAAAAATAAATAATTTCCTTTCTCCCCAAACTTTTTCAATGACGTGCCTTAAAGTTGATTCCGTGATGAACTTTAGAGTGCTCAAAACTAAAACCTAGTTGACCTTTTCCTCACTTTTCCTTTTCTTCTACCCATGTGTTGACTTTGATTTCAATTGTACTCCCAAATAATTTCACAAAGAGTTGATCATTATGGTCCTATAATTGGAAGGGTTATCAACATCACCACTCTTAAAATAAAGTATTGCTAGACTAGTTGTCCAATCTCTTTCGAACCTTGCAAAATGATGTATATTCTTATAATGTTTAACCAAGTCCTTTGTTTTTCCAACCCCAAATTTGTAAAAACTAATCTTAGCCTCTTGCAAGGCAAAAAGTTTTGTTGTGTTGATCGGGGGGGATCAACCTCTAATCCCCACTCATAAAGTTTAGTTGCATATTCAAACCACCGAATATCTAAAATGTTATTTTCATCTTGATTCTTTCCTAGTTGAATCTCTCTCCAAAAAATCTTTGAGTTATTCTTTCCAAGGTACGTTAACTCTTCCTCCCTTGTGTTCACGAATTCAATTTTTTTGTTTCTTACTTGTACAACTTAATATTTATCTTCTTCTTGTCTAGCTCTTAATACTTCTGCAATTTTGCATTCCTCATCAAACCAAGCATTAACCTGAAAGCAATATTTCTTGTTTCTTTTTGTTTTTGCTCTTTTGCACTTCCCAAGTGCTCCTTGAATTATCTTATTTTTTTTCTTTGTTTGGGCTCTTTTGGACTTCCCAAGTGCTCCTTGAATTGTTGAGACCTTGAAAATTAGTTTTCGCTCTCTTAATTAATCTATAATGTGGCTTTGAAGATCATAAGATTTAATGTAGTTAAAATAATTCTAACCTTTGGAGGAGCTTGTCAAAGACATTGAGGTTTCCTTCCAAGCTATCTCTTCTCTTGCCAAAATAACTTTAAGTAAATTGGGCTATGGTTAGATTTTAAATCTCAAATATGGTCACCAAGCATAATTTTCTCTATCTTTTCAATCAAACTTTGTGCGCTAATCACATAATTAATGACACTTGCCCCATTGTAGGTATTGCATTAAAAAATTCTAAACTTCTTCTTTCTATCCAAACTATTGCAAATAATTAAGTCAAAGCTGCCACACAAAGAAAGCAATTCCCAACATGATTGCTCACCTTTTGATTTGCAAACGTCTTAACCATTGGCAATTTTAATCTTTTGTAAGCCAAATAGGATTGTGATACTCTTTGCAACAAAGAAAGCAAGCTTGTTCATTTGCAGTCTTGCCATTGAAATCTCCCACTAGGAGAACTTATCTGGGCTGAGAATATATTGCAATATCCTTTATTAAGGGTTGCATATATGATCTTTGCTATATAGCTCATTATTTATATAAATTTGTGAAACTTGTAGAACAAAATAATACATGGCAACTCTATGATTTTCATTTCTACAATTTTGAACCAAACATATCGTTTGCTCGTGTCTTCTATTTCCAACTAAATAATGCACTCTTCTATTTCTTTCACTAAAGACCATTATACCACACCCTTTGTCATTCCTCGTTGCCTTATTCCAAGCCACCAGCTTTATGTAACCTTTAAAAATAAGAGTTGCAACCTTTGTGTTCATGAGTTTCTATGAGACAAATTATGTTTACACATTCTACAATACCTTCTAATCTAGGTCCCCTCCTCCAAAGACATCCTCTACAATTCCAACATACTAAGCTAAAGTAAACCTATATAGGTTTTGATTGCTATTTATTTTAAAATAGCCTTATCTATTTATTTATTGGTCTTCTTGCGTTGTCGGTTGTTCTATATGGGTGTGAATTATGGGCTAGCAACACTTCAATAGCACGATGGAAGCAAATCGAAGGAATCCAAAAGCGTTTGATCACAAACAAATTTAAAATTAAAACCATCGTCCCATATGATATCATGCTAAGGGAAATGGGGGCTGCCCCTATCGAGGCACTTGCTATGGCTCGCCTAATAAGCTATCTAAAAAGAATCGGAAAAAATGGAAGGAGATAGATGGCCTAACGTTACCTTCAATGATACATTGTGTAAACGAAAAAAGACGTGGATGCAACAAAACATCAAGTGGATGAGGAAATGGAATATCCAATTCAATATATGCCCCACAAATAACAAAGAAATAAAGGTCTTCGTTATGGAGAAATTTTACAAGAGAAATTGGGGAAATGGGATTGGAAGGAAGAGAATATATTATATCAATGAGTTCAACCCCGCATTTGATCAACTCCAAAAAGCATACATAGGCGCCAACATTTCTTGGAGAGCTAAAATTCTTATTGCCTAGCTAAGAACCAACTCTCATCAACTCCGCTGCGAGACCGAGCGTTGGAAGAGGCCAAAGGAGGCTTGGGAAGAGAGAATTTGCAAGTTTTGTTACTCTGGGAAAGTGGAAACCGAACATCACTTTATTTTAGAATGTGAAGCCTACAAGAACAGTAGGGATAAATTTGCGGATACTATATCGAATAGCTCTTGGCATAACCTATTCAGCGAGGAGTACATTGAGAAATTAGGGGGGCTCATCATCAGCTTGCACAAGAAATGAACCGAGTTACTGAAGTCAGCCTAGGTTGCCTTGCTGCCCCATAGGCTATGTTTAGCCTCGTAGACTTAAAATTTTTAATCTATCTATCTATCTGTCTTAAAACAAAAGACTCAAAGATGGGTCTTCATCCTTATTTACCCTAAATGGCCTTGCTACTTTTCTACCTACAATTAAATCAAATGTTTGTTCTCTACAACTTTTTGCCCCACCGGAGTGCAAAATTGACAATAATAGTGATTTTCCATTATATAACTATGAATGTTTGCCTGCATGTCTTGCCGCTCTTAATTTCTCCACTTCTTCCCTTCTCTCCTCTCACGTGGAAATACAAAAGAGCTTAGAAGGAAGATTGGGAAAATTAAAAAGGAAATAAAAGGTAAAAATCATTTTGTTCTCATATGTGAAAGAAAAGTGAAGATTGATAAGTAGGAGATATTTTTCCACAGCAAGTCAAATTGTGATATTGCTACACAGTTGAATCCTGATAGCAATATCACAAAGTGAAGATTGATTACGTATTCTGAAGTGTTGGTTCCTCTTTCCTAAATTAGGTGACGTTGAGAATAGGGCAAGGTCAAAAGACTGAACGTATGTTGATAATCGATGTAAACGTTGTAAAAGGTACATTTTCAATTAACATGAAGCGAAAAATGTGTTCATATTGCTTCAAAATTTGTATGCGATTTCTTTATGGGCACGAAGATTGTTTTTTCCATTATTTCTTGCTTGTATAGCTTACTCAATTTGTGTCGGAGGTGAATGTCGCCTGCCACAATTTTAGTTGCCGAGAGTATTCTGCTACAAGTGAACTTTGTGTATCACTGCAAGTCATCTTGCATCAAAATAATTAAATTTTCTTCTATCGTGTTACACGTGGTACACAATATGTGTTTTTGTCTGTTTGTACATGAATGAATGTATGTTTTTAATAACATTCACAAGGCTAAATAGCCTATACGACCCACAGATAACCAAGCCAAACATGATGCTCATAATCTACATATCCAATATTGTCGCTACACCATTACGATATCCAAGATACTATTTTAGGAACATACTTGACTATATCATCCTCAGTTACTATTGTTAATCATTCAATATCATATAGGTTTTGGAAACTACATACAAAGTAAGTGAATAAAAATGTTTAAAAAATAAATAAAATGAGAAAAAGTGGATGAATAAGAAGAGTAACCTATTTTAAAACTTACATTTAGGGATGTCATTTCTTTAAAGTTACACAAAATTTATTAAAAATTAGAATCAATAAAATTTTAAAATATGTTTACTATTCACCGAAGGGTTGTAATTTAATTAGTTGAGTACAATTAACGAGAGTGATAATACGTTCCTTGATTATGCCATCCAAAGTTCAAATTCAAGAGGACAATAGGTTGATGTGACGAATAGTGACCACTTGAGGATTCACATTGAACCTGCCTTGAGCTTGCACAAAGCTAATAAAGTAAGGTTTGTCAATCCCCTATTAAACATTAATGTCAAGCATAGAAATGAGACTCAAACTCATAATGGACTCGGCAAGGCTGACCTGACTCTTGGCAAAAAATCGGCAAGACTTGACAGGACTTGGCAAAATACCAGTTTCTAGCGAGTCTCGCCTAGAGCAAGTTCTTGGAGAATCCCTGGCTTTTGGGACTCGGCGAGGGTCACTTGACTTGAGAATCGTCAGGACTCCGAGAGTCTTGGAACAATGATGTCAAGTCGCTAAACCAATAGCATTTTAAAACATAACTACTAATTTAGGGTTTATTTTGAGTTCTATTTGTTGATTTGAGAGCTCAAAACCTACGTTTTTAGTTCACAACATGTGTTTTGTGAGTTTTCACGAGGTTGCGTGTACATGAATGAATGTATGTTTTTAATAACATTCACGAGGCCAAACAACCTATATGACCCACAGATAACCAGGCCAAACATGATGCTCACAATCCACATATCCAATTTTGTTGTTGCACCATTACGATATCCAAGATACTATTTTAGGAACATACTTGACCATACCATCCTCAGTTACTATTGTGAATCATTCAATATCATATAGGTTTTGGAAACTACATACGAAGTGGGTGAATAAAAATATTTTAAAAATGAGAAAAATGAGAAAAAGTGGATGAACAAGAAGAGCAACCTACTTTAAAACTTACATTTAGGATGTCATTTCTTAAAAGTTACACAAATTTATTAAAAAATTTAGATAAATAAAATTTAAAAATATGTTTACTATTCACCAAAGGGTTGTAATTTAATTGGTTGAGCACAATTAACGAGAGTGATAATACGTTCCTTGATCATGCCATTCACCGAAGTTCAAGTTCTTCAAAGTGCAAGAGGACATTAGGTTGATGTGACGAATAGTGACCACTTGAGGATTCACATTGAACCTGCCTTGACCTTGCACAAAGCTACTAAAGTAAGGTTTGCCAATCCCCTATTAAACATTAATGTCAAGCATAGAAACAAGACTCGAACTCAGCAAGGCTGACCTGACTCTCGGCAAAAAAATCGGCAAGACTCGACAAGACTTGGCAAAATACCAGTTTCTAGCAAGTCTCGCCTAGAGCAAGTTCCTGGAGAGTCCCCGACCTCTAGGACTCGGCGAGGGTCACTCGGCTTGAGAATCACCAGGGCTCCGAGCGTCCTGGGACCATGATGTCAAGTCTCTTAACGAATAGCATTCTAAAACATAACTACTAATTTAGGGTTTATTTTGAATTCTATTTGTTGATTCGAGAGCTCGAAACCTACATTTTTAGTTCACAACATGTGTTTTGTGAGTTTTCATTAGGCTGCTTGTACATGAATGAATGTATGTTTTTAATAACATTCGCGAGGCCAAATAGCCTATACAACCCACAAATAACCAAGCCAAACATGATGCTCATAATCCACATCCAATATTGTTGCTACACCATTACGATATCCAAGATACTATTTTAGGAACATACTTGGCCATACCATCCTCAGTTACTATTGTGAATCATTCAATATCATATAGGTTTTGGAAACTACATGCGAAGTGGGTGAATAAAAATATTAAAAAAATAATTAAAAAGAGAAAAAGTGGATGAACAAGAAGAGCAACCTAATTTAAAGCTTACATTTAGGGATGCCATTTCTTAAAAGTTACACAAATTTATTAAAAATTTTAAATCAATAAAATTTTAAAATATGTTTACTATTCACCGAAGGGTTGTAATTTAATTGGTTGAGCACAATTAACGAGAGGGATAATACGTTCCTTGATTATGCCATTCACCAAAGTTCAAATTCTTCAAAGTGCACGAGGACAGTAGGTTGATGTGACGAATAGTGACCACTTGAGGATTCACATTGAACCTGCCTTGAGCTTGCACAAAGCTACTAAAGTAAGGTTCGTTAGTCCCCTATTAAACATTAATGTCAAGCATAGAAACGAGACTCGGACTCAGAATGGACTCGGCAAGGTTGACTTGACTCTCGGCAAAAAATCAACAAGACTCGACATGACTTGGCAAAATACCAGTTTCTAGCGAGTCTCGCCTATAGCAAGTTCTTGGAGAGTCCCTGGCCTCTGGGACTCGGCGAGGATCACTCGGCTTGAGAATTGCTTGGCCTCTGAGAGTCCTGGAACCATGATGTCAAGTCTCTAAATCAATAGCATTTTAAAACATAACTACTAATTTAGGGTTTATTTTGAATTCTATTTGTTGATTCGAGAGCTCAAAACCTACATTTTTAGTTCAATGCCAATGTGTACTTTTACTGAGATATTTCTTCCTTGCTCAACAACATTAGCTAGCGATGTTTATTCTTAAGCTACGTTGCCACATTCGCTCAGGAAAGGTGAAAGTCGGAAGTCAATTCGCAGCAAATTCTGATTCGATGCGAATTCCCCAAAAAGTCGCCGTCAAACTAAGACATTTGCCAGAAATTATTCAGCAGGACCCTGGGCAAATTTGCAAGGAATTTGGGTGACTTCAAACTGACAAGAGAGCTAGGGAAGACTTCCGGACGAATTTGGAGCGAATTTGCCTCCAAACGTTGCTTTTGTTAACTTTTCAATAAAGTTTTTTTTTGGCCTTATAGGTCTATTCGACCCTCTAAACCTAAAACTGACTTTTCTATAAAAAAATTTGCCATTTTATATGTCATTTGTGCATTTTATATTAGCATAGTGGTGTATTAACTTATTTTCTACTGCATGTATATATATATATATAACAAAAAAAAATCTTGTACAGACGAACCCAAAACGAATCCGAACCCAACCCAAAAAAAACTTGGTTGAATTTCAAACCCGAATCTCGAACCTGCATCTGTACCAGAATCCGAACAGGCAACTTAGTTCTTAAGGAACCATTTGCTTATGCTTAGTTATCTTGCACCAAACAGCACCACATTTGCAGACCACACTAAGTTGAAAGCAACTGTGACCTCACATAAGATTTACCAAGCAAAAAGGAATTTATATCATTTTAAGTACATGTAAGTTCCCCTAGAATTATTTAAGATGGACACATACCCAAGGTCAGGAAATATGTCCTAATTACTTTAAGGCATATCATTACAGAGTTCCATTACATATTTAACAGAGCAGGTCCATACAACTAAGCACTTTTGCACATACAAAGTACAATTGGTTCTCAGGTAAATGATCGTCAGCTCAAAATGATACACCAATTCCTAACGATACCATAATCTGGGAGATAAATTCAGGATGTGCAGGCCAAGCTGCTGCTGTCACTAGGTTCCCATCTGTGAAGCATTTAGTGATTGGTTCTGGCTCCAACCATTCAGCACCAGCAAGCAATACGTTAAGTTTTACTGCCGGATATGCTGTACATCTTTTTCCCTGTAAAACAACATTTTAATTCTTTAATACAATTTATAAGCACATGCTCTCCTGACATTGAACAATGGCACAAGCAAAGTCGCCATTGACTGCAAAAAAACTTGAGCTACCTTGAGTATGTTTGCTGCTGCCAATATTTGCTGCCCATGACATATTGAGGCAATTGTTTTTTGCTTTTCTGCAAATAGCTTTACAATGGATAAAACCTTGTCATTTAGTGCAAGATATTCAGGAGCACGACCTCCGGGAATTACCAAAGCATCAAAGTCTTCAACCTTGACATCCTCAAAATTGGCATTAAGAGTGAAGTTATGGCCTGGTTTTTCACTATATGTTTGGTCACCTTCAAAATCATGGATAGCAGTTGGGCATGTGTCTCCAGCACTCTTTCCAGGGCAAACAGTCTTGACAATGCAACCTAGAGCTTGCAGAGCTTGGAATGGAACCATTATTTCATAATCTTCCATGTAGTCCTACCAAGAAAAGGAAAACAGGATTGTACAAATGTCAAGGGGAGAAGAATGGACAAGAATCTCATTTTATAGACAAATATGTTGCACTTGTACTTTATAAAAGACATACAAAATGCCCAGCCAGAGGGAAAAAAAACCAAATCAAAACCTTAAAGAGGTTACAAAGTTCTAAATTTTGCAAAGCCAAAAAAATTAATTTGTAACTTCCACACTCAGGGACTGATACAAAGAATCATATAAGTTAATGCCTACCCCACAGAGAAAAAGAACGTGTTTCACTAAGCCAGTAACCTCTCCTCCAAGTGCCTTGAAAAAAAGACTTATAAACTCAGGATGTCCTGGCCAAGCTGAACCCGTGATCAAATTACCATCAATGAAGCAGGCCGATATTGGCTCTGGTTCTTTCCATGCCCCTCCTGCAGCAACAACAGTAGGTTTTACGGCAGGATATGCAGTACACATTTTATCTTTTAACACACCTGCAGCAGCAAGAATCAATTGCCCATGACAGATAGAAGCAATGGGTTTGTTTGAGTCAGAAAACTGCTTGACCAATCTAAGAACAGATTCATTCAGAGCTAGGTACTCAGGTGCCCGTCCTCCAGGAATCAACAACCCATCGTACTCCCTTGCATCAATGTGATCAAAAGTTGCTGTCAATTCAAAATTGTGACCTCATAGCTCTGAATAAGTCTGCAAACGCACAACAATCAGAGCCTTGTCTAGATCAGATATTCAAATTTAACAGGCAGCTTGAACACTATCCAATATCCATATACATGACATTTGAATGTAATGAAATTCAAGGTAAATGTCTTGTCATTTCCAGTGAACACAAAACCCCCCATTTTTTTGTCATTTTGTGAACTTATAGTTCTTCTATAGATCTCCCAAGTTTCAACAAACAATGTAAAATACACAATCATCTTACTGATCAATTTCCTAGAGACAAGCAATGTAATATTTTCCATAATTGCAGAAGTTTCAAAGAGTGTAATTAATTATTGAGCGAGAGCCACATGTTTAATGTCCATTAGTTAGTGTCAAAAGAATACAAAAAGGTTGTCAGTTTAGCCCGAAATTTTGCAGAGGCTCTTGTATGGTGCAACAGGATACTGATGTCTAATAGAACTTCATGAAGGAAAAACAATTCATGCATAGGAAGGAGGCGATATGAATTTCAAATAAGCTTATCAAGCAAAACCAATCACAATTACGTAATTGAACCAATTCAAGGAACTGACATGCACTTATAGGAACTAATAGTATGGAAGAGAGAAGGCATTGCCAACATAGATTTCAAATCATATCATGACAGGAAGTAATCAGATTAGAGAGTAATTCACCAGGAGCAGATCTCCTCCACCTACAAATGCATAAAGTTAATCCACCAAGTAGGAAGCATGATCATATGTTTGCCACTACTTATAGTTATGACTAATCATAAAAGCGTTGTTTACAAAAAAATAAAATTCTCCCAGGTTAAAAGATTACCAGAATATATTCTTTGATAAGATTTGCCAAAAAAGCAGTACAGGGGTATTTCTGTACAACATATATCTGCAAAACTGTACAGGTCTTGCATAAAAAAGTTTTCAATGTGATCTGCCTCTTTCCTCTGCATCTGAGGAACATTTGGAATTGATACGAAATGAAGGAAAGAAGCATATTTTCTAGTACTGTTTTTTTCTTTGATTGGTTGGTTAACCTTCAGCTTCAATGCCATAACTGAGAGGTGTGTGTCTTACATCAAATTCACCCAGGACTTGCACCCAGCATCACCAATTTGGGTGCACCGCACCCAGAGAGTTAGATGCAGTATTTTACCAAATTTCAAAACTATCATGACTCTTCAGGATTTGAATCTTAGACTCCCTTTTGGAAGTTGTGTGCTTTTATCATTTGAGCTCATCCCATTAGATATATTTTCTTGCTAAATGTAGATTGTTTCTTTGGAAAGTCTGTGCTTTCATCATTTGAGTGCATCCAATTCGACATATTTTCTTGTTAATGTAGATTGTTTCTTCTTAAATAGAGATTGTGACCAAAAACTGTTCCATCGAAGACAATATTTTAAGTCCTGCTATTCTCAAAACAATTTAGCAAAAACTCACAGCCAGGAAAAGCTAAACACTGCTAACTCGTGTCCTTCAACAGAGTTTTCTCCATCTAATAATGCTACTTATTGTGTTCTCATTCACGGCTAACATCTGAGGGCCATTTGAACCACTTGCATTATAAGGAGTCAGGACTATAGTCGCTCAGAAATGTGAAGGCCAATTTAGAGAATAAGAACTATGAAGACCTATTCTCAACAGCATTGCTGCATAGACAATAATCCATGCTTGATTGCATAGACAGTGAGAAAATTTATGTTGTGATGATATTTTATAGATGCAGATTGTCAATCAACAATGCCATGAAAGCTAATCTTAAAAATACTGTCATGGACACATTTTCATCCATCACCTTTCAATGTCTGCCAACAGCAAAGCCATCCATTCACCTCTAGAAAAAACAGTCAAGAGCTTGTGAATGCCAAATGGCAATAACAAATCCTTACCCTAAGTTGAGCTCCACAGCACTATCTAATAACAAAAACAGTCCCCAAGCAATCCTAATAATGCATTATTACTCCCAGTAACAAAAATTATCCTTCTCGGTCCTGAAAAACATGATAAAGCTGCAGAAGCTCTATAAGGTGCACAACATCTCCCACATGTTCCACTATTGCACAATCGCTTGCCAAGGAACATAAATGAAGCTTCTGTAATACCAATGATAGCCAAAGGCAAGTGATGTGACTTTGTAGTGAATAGTCAGTTGTTGGAGTGAACACAGTATATTGCCTAACTAGTTTCTTATTAGTTCCTATTCCCACATAACTAGTTAAACTTACTTTGGCTTTGTGGTGTGTTGTCGTTAATTTCGTTTTAGTGGAACTAACGATAACCCCACGGAAAACTTAATCGTAATTTCGATTAAAAATGGCATGGTTTTATACTCTAAGTACAATTGTAAATATTTATGAAAATAAAAGCCATTTATTTTTGTTAATATTTTCTTTTTTAAAATCTGTCTAAGGTTTAATTTTTTTTTTGGCTTTTGTTTTATTTCATTTCTTTCTTTTTCTTATAATAGGTTTTTATTTAAGTCTTTTTTATTCTCTTAAGGCATGCCGAGATTTGTAAGCTCTATTACATGTTTAGCTACATGTAATATATTGTGCAATATATTATTTTAAAAAACCGAAATACATCATTATATATTGCAATGACCTTTAAAAATCCCGAAGTCAGTTTGGCAGATCTTTCAAGGGTTGTTGCATGTTATACTACATGTATTATATGTGTAACTGTAAAGTGATAATAAAACCCCGAGTCTTTTAAGTGAGCGAACGTTTTATAGCATATTACATATTATATTACTTGGTAAGAAGCAATGCAAGACACTTCCAAATCTCCGATGTAATATCCCCAATTTTGGGAAATTAGAAATACGATTAAAAATAAATTTTAATTAAAGATTGAAATTTACTTACAAAGCGATAGTGTAAAATTACAAATTCAATAGGAGTGTTGACAAAATTAACAAAGGGAGCAACTTCCCTCCTATATTCCCAATGGCATAAAGCAGCAAGAATCGCATTGTTACCAATAGCATCCTTTTCAAAGCCTAACTTACTCCAACAACATAAGGAGATTATACTAGGAAGCAAAGATTAAGGGATAACGATTATGATAGGTGTCAAGGACTGATTATGATTATCGATGAATAATAAACAATGCTAAACTAAATTGTCAATGATGGTCAAAGCGGTGTCTCACATGAAGACCCGACAAGATATAGCAAACAAAATGATTGACGCCTCATGACAAATTACCTGATGGACATCACAAAACCGAATGACGCCATTCATGTATCGTGGAAGATTTTCTGACTTAGAAGTATCATGTTAAATTCACGGAAATAAGTATATGATATCGATGAGTAAAAGACATGAATACAAGTTTGTCGGTCAAGCAAATTGAGGAGAGTCAACAAGGACTACGACATACTGAGCAACGGCAATAACAGCTATCGATTCCCATATATCAGGAAACTATTATCGACAATAGTTAATGGATTTGTATCATTAAGCAAGTTGCCCAGAGGAGGCACAAATCATTAGCGATAACCGCCATTCTCATAGTGGAAGAGTGCAATAACTATTATGGGATAATTAAAGGAAGACTATGTAATAATATAAAGGTCGAGTAATAAAAGGTCATAATTAAGTCGATCACCATTATACTTGTTGTCAATCAGGATTGCGCCGATAGCTTGATATGGAATCTAGCTATCCTATTGAAACATGGAAACGTTCCCGTTGATGGGGTTGAGAACGAATCTCCGGATTCTAGGCCGGTTCCTCTTAGGTTTGGAATATCACTTGCACAAAATTGCTGTATATAAGGAAAAGGGGAAAGAAATG
>MU223431.1:2822933-2835846 GCA_018584345.1 Thuja plicata | reverse complement strand
CGGATGACCTGGAACACTTCGAAATGCGGAACCAAAGATGCAGCAAAGTTCAAACTTCAACCAACAACCAGGCAATGGGACTTAACCTGTCTCCTTCTCTCCTTATTTGCATTTCCAGAATGTAACTATTCTTTACTCTCTGCATTTACTTCTTTATTCAATTCATTAAATTGAAAATGCATGCATGCATCAATACCTAAAGCCACGGGGTGTGTGGTTTATCATTTGTACCTTTGAAATGTACTTCTCTTATTAATTTTTTTATAGCAACCACTGCTTGTGTGGCAAACCTGAATATTGTACTTTCATTTTCTGAAATGCAAACAATTGTTTTCTATTTACTGTTGATCTCAAAATCTGAATATTACTTTGCTCAAAACTGAAATAAATGCATCTTAAGTTTGCTGTCTTGATGTTTTCCATTCTTTACTGTACATATATTCTCTTTTTCTGAACTTTACAACATTCTGAAATTCGAAAGAGCAACTTTAGCAAGCTCAAATATCGAAGCAAAACACTTAGTCAAATTATCAATTTAGTGCAACTAAAATGATAACAATACTAATAAACAAATATATTTGGAAGATCATAAGACATGACTTTTGGTTACATAACTCCTCACATGATCGATCATGAATATATATCTGGATATCGTATCATTGCAAGAAGGCAGATTTGGAAATTGAATTAAATATATGATCCCTTGTGGATTGCTCTGCTTAGAGAAAACCGATTCTTAATGGCAATCGAAAGGTGCGAGCAATTATCTTTAATATCAGAGACGGCATCATCCAAAAGCACAATCAATACAAGGAATATCAGAGACGGCTTCAATAGCAGCACATAAAGATAAAGAAGGATCAGACACAGCCTATATTATTGTACTCGATATCTCTGTCAGTGAGATATCCCTGCCATTGTATCAGCCTGTATATGCAGCATGGGTAAATAGCAATATCAGAGAAAGCCATTCAGGTCATTAAGCATAATTCTTATCGTCATATCAGAAACAACATTTATATGCAACCTTCTTATCGTTTTGGAAGCGTATGCATTTGGAACTAAAACATATTTCTACTCAACGTATGCATTTGTAATTATCATCCATTTGCATTATAACCCAGGGTATGCATTTGGAATTACTATTGTTTATAGTCTGCAATTGGAATTAAGACATCAGAATTGAATAATTGATTAAGTTAGAATCATAGAATTGTGGAAACCTTCGTAGTGTCTCAAATTTCATAAAAAGGGACATTACAATCGATGACTCGAAATATCAGGTGTGATGAACCATGCTGGTTCAACCTCTTTCCAACTTGTGTCTGTATGTATTTTTTGATTTGTTTTTGTATTTTTTGTATTTTGAGAATATATGTTTTTTTGGGTTTTTTTTTTAAATATTTGACAATAACAATTATACTTTGCATAAAAGGGAAAAACTGAAACTAATTGGCAAACCAAAGGTAGGGATTGCCTCTTATTGATTGATAGATATTTACATTGCAAAGTAATTACATTTAATAAAACTAAAATTAAGTTTGCAGCTTAAAAATGAAACCTGGAATGAATCGCACCTGTTGGATTATGAGTAACCTCTTCAATTCGTAAGAAAACCCTTATAAACTACTAGGTGTCCATAATGAGGCTGATATAAACACCAAAAAGCAAAGCGTTGAGCCTAGGAAACTCACGCCACAGCTGGAGGTCACTCCTGGGGTGCTAGAATATATACGGCCAGCATAGGCATTGTTGGCTATGAATTATAAATGTTGCAAATTGATACTACACTGCGGCTATGGATTTACCCCTTCAATTATCACTCTATCCTTCACAAACACTTCACCATTTATGCACAATAAGGGCTCCTGTATGAAGCCAACTCTGATTGCAAACTTCAATGGGTCTTTCACCACCTCAGATTGCTGAAACAATTAAGAGTACATGCCCTCCAATGCTAGTATGGTGGATTTTGTGCAGAAACCCTTGTTCCTCACACACATTTCCCAAAGACATCAAATAACAAAGTCCAATGTTCATATGCATAATAGGATTGATTTCGTTACTTGGCCTTTTATAATTCCTCCATAAAGTGTGATTCATGAGGCTTCACCAATAAGTCTCTTAATGACTTATAATCTGTTTTTGATATTGACTTAGGATAAGACTAGATATGGGCGCCCAAATAAAATAATCATTTAATGTAACTTTAATGAAGTATCTTGGCCCCACTCATTAAAAAACTTTATATTTACCCTTTTAATCATTAATTATTAAATAAGTACTTTTTATTAATAATTAAATAACATTAACTTGTGCAATTAAGCCCATTTCACTAAGCCAACCAAAAGACAGGACGACCACTGCATATACCATGTATCTAGTTGCCTTGCCAAAAATAGTAACTCTGTGCACATGACTTACTATAAATAGTTAGTCCCTGAATATTTGCTCAAGCCAAAGGTGCTAAGGCTCAACACTACAAACATAGCCCGTTCAGGTGCCCTTCTATAAATAGAAATCTTGACTTTCCTGAAATAATCACTTACTAAAAATAGTAAGTGTGCCAAACTTAACCAAACGAAGAGCAATCCTGAACTCTTCTGACCTCTGGAATGGAAATAGGCCTCCTGTACTGGCAACTGGGACCCTCTACCCATTAGTCTTAGCCTACGAGGGCCAATGATAGGCTAAACCACTCATAAACCATGGTGAGCTAAAATGGCAACATTACAGTCCACCCTCCCTGAAATTGCTTGTCCCCAAGCAATCTCTCAACTGGAAGCTCACCATACTCGGCCTAAAGAGAAATCATAACTCCACCAAAATCCCACGAGTAGAACTATGTAATGTCCCAATCGTCACTAACCAATTCCTGCAACAACATCATCAATGCAACTAGTAGAGTCTACCAAACTACAACAATCTCAATGACAAATGTTGCAGGAACCGAAACAGCATGTGAGGGCAGCTCTGTAGATTGGCAATACTTGCCCTCCAACACTGCGCAGGATAAATTGTCATACATATCATCTAGCTCATGTGCAACTGAACTGTGCATCCAAAAAATATCATGTACATGAGGATCAAATGAAAAACTATATGCACTCCTTACCATGTACACCCCTGAAAAATCCTCTGCGAGACCTGTCTGGAATCTTGATGCACTGGTAGGATCCCAAACATCATGAACACTCATCTCAAGAGAGTGATCAACATCAGCCTCAAAAAGCGGATTGTCATATGACAATGCAACATCCACCTCAAACAAAGGATTGTTCACAAAGTGAACCTCACTACTTTGTTGATCTGAACAGTATATTTCTGAACTGTCGGAGTCATGAAATGTGTCACACTCCTTTTTAATCATAACATGCTCCTCTAAAACCTTGCCCTTCTCTCTAAAAAGAGAAATTGAGCGCAAACTCCCTTGTATAATTCCCCTCAACACATACCTCCTGCCTTGGAGCTCAAATCTCATCTCTATCATAGGCAAGTTGAGGGTGAACTCTCCAATATCCTGAAGCCACTGCATACCCAACACTATATCTAACTCACCCAAGTTGACTACATAGAAGTCAACTCGTATTCACCAAGTGAAAGAGTGAGATTACATATACATCTAGTGCAAGCAAGGGTATAACCATTCACCACTCTGACACGGAATCCAACAAAGTCCTCTGTTTGTAGTCTACACCTACTGACAAAACCCTCATCAATAAAATTGTGTAGCCCCAGTGTCTAACATGGCAACACATCGCTGTCCAACCACTGATCCCTTGATCTTGAAAGAAAATGCACGTGTTACAGTGGTATATAATGCTAATGAGGATAGTTTGGCATCAATTCCAAACTCTAGAGAAGCTTTTTGAACCTCATATTCATCAGAAACAGCTGTCTGGTACGAAATTTCAGACTAATCATCATCATAATAAACCCACATGGAACGGTTGTCTTTGCCCTTTGGCCTCAATGGACAACTATGGTCACGATCATAGGGTTCTTTGCACCAATAACATAGTTGTTCTTCCTTAGTTCTTCACGAGTTACATCATCAATTTTTGCTATTGATTTTTTTCTTTTGATCTATAACTGATGGATGATCCTCCTCAAAAGGCAAGGTACTAGACTTAGGCTAAAATTGCTTCTTAGGAGCTACAAACTCCATACTCCTTGCCTTCTTAATGGCTCCATGCAAGAAAGGCGGATCAAAAGCCTTAAGCCAACCTCTCAAAGGCTCCTGAAGACTCTTAGTAAACAACATAACCAATCGCCTCTCTGTCACAATAGGTACCATCACAGCGAGCCTCTGAAACTCGCCAATGTAAGAATCCAACTGCCCATCTATCTAGGCTAAGCAAGATCTCTGAAATATACCTCTGGATCCTTTTTGTCGAAGTGCTCTATCAATCTATCCGAGAATTCTTGATAGGATGTAATGAGGTTATGTTGCAAGGTAACCATTCCGTGATGCCACACCATCCAGATGTAATGTTGTAAACTTAATTGCATCCACTTTTGTCATAGGTCGATGACTCAAGAAGGTATCAAATTTACTAATCCAAGCTCTAATTGTGACATTCTCGCTGCCATCAAATGTAGGAAGTGTGAGCTTGCTAGTGGCATGTTTAAGATCATTATTCTGGTTCTTTGGTCTTCTCTCATGCATTGGTTTGCTATGCTCTCTCCTTTGAGTCATGAATCTGTCAAAATGCAAGTGATCTTTAACTCTTTGTGGCAATGCCTCCCACTCATCATGCATGGCCAAAACGTTATCAGCAAATGTTACACCTTCTACACACCCTTCCTCTGATTCATTCCTTAAGAAAGTAGGGCGTGTAGGCCTATCATTGGTGCCTGTAGGAACTCTTCTTGCCCTAGGGGACCCAATTGCACTTCCATGCTCTTCCTGATCATGATTTCTCCCTCTAGGCAAAGACATCTGTTGTATGGTTGTGGTAAGCTATTGCAACACATTAGTTACCCGATGTTGTCCTACAACCAACCCCCTAAAGATATTCATTGCCTCTCTTTCTTCATTATTCCATGCATTTCCTGGTGGACTACCACCTCTTCTGTCAACCATTTCTATCAATGGTGTTTCCTGTAACCGATTAACCTGTTGCGTTGTTCTTCCCCTACATGTATAGTACCTGTGTGGATCAAACTGTTGTTGCTGCATATAAACCCCAACCCTGCAAGATGGCAAGAAACTGCTTTGATACCACTATGATGAACCCTGTTGGTTCAACCTCTTTCCAACCTGTGTCTGCCTATTTTTTTTAATTTGTTTTTATAAAAGTTTTTGTATTTTTTTATATTTTGAGAATATATGTTTTTTGGGATTTTTTTAAAAATATTTGACAATAACAATTATACTTTGCATGAAAGGAAAAAACTAAAACTAATTAGCAAACCACAGTTACGGATTGCCTCTCAGTGATTAATAGATATTTACATTGCAAAGTAATTGCATTTAATAAAATTGAAATTAAGTTTGCAGCTTGAAAATGAAACCTGGAATGAATAGCACCACTTGGATTATGACAGGTAACCTCTTCAATTCGTAAGAAAACCCTTCTAAACTACTAGGCATCCATAATGAGGCTGAAATAAACACCAAAAACCAAGGCATTGAGCCTAGGAGACTCATGCCACAGCTGGAGGTCACTCTTGGGGTGCTAGAATCTATACGGCCAGCATAGGCATTGTTGGCTATGAATTATAAATGTTACAAATTGCTACTACAGGACGGCTATGGATTTACCCATTGAATTATCATTCTATCCTTCACAAAAACTTCACCATTCATGCACAATAATGGCTCTTGTATGAAGCCAACTCTGATTGCAAACTTCAATGGGTCTTTCACTACCTCAAATTGCTGTAACAATGAGTACACACCCTCCAATGCTGGTATGATGGATTTTGTGCAGAAAACCTTGTTCCTCACGTACACTTTCCAAAGACATCAAATAACAAAGTCCAATGTTCATATAAATAATAAGATCGATTTCATTACTTGGCCTTTTATAATTCCTCCATAAAGTGTGATTCATGAGGCTTCACCAATAAGTCTCTTAGTGACTTATAATTTGCTTTTAATGTTGACTTAGGATAAGACTAGATATGGGCGCTCAAATAAAATAATCATTTAATGTAACTTTAATGAAGTATCTTGGCCCCACTCATTAAATAACTTTATATTTACCCTTCTAATCATTAATTATTAATAAAGTACTCTTTATTAATAATCAAATAACATTAACTTGTGCAATCAAGCCCATTTCACTAAGCCAACTAAAAGACAGGACGACCACTGCATATACCATGTGTCCAGGTGCCTTGCCAAAAATAGTAACTCTGTGCATATGACTTACTATAAATAGTAGGTCCCTGAATATCTGTTGAAGACAAAGGTGCCAGGGCTCAACACTACAAACATAGCCCATTCAAGTTCCCTACTATAAATAGAAATCTCGGATTTCTTTAAATAGTCACTTACTAAAAATAGTAAGTATGCCAAACTAAATCAAACGAAGAGCAATCCTGAACAGTTCTAACCTCCGAAATGGAAATAGGCCTCCTGCACTGCCAACTAGGACCCTCTCACCATCAGTGTTAGCCTACGAGGGCCAATGATAGGCTAAACCGCTCATAAACCACAGTGAGCTAAAATGGGGACATTACATCGGGCGTTTTGAGGAGCCTTGTATATTATATTACACATCAATGTAATGTAATGTGTAAAGTTTATAAAAACTTCCGACGGATTATGTTATCGGGTTTTTTGTGAAGTATTACATGTTTCATAACATGTAAATATCGTATAAAACAATGAAATGTTGAGTTTTGAGCGAGGAATTCTAAGTTTACAAGGATTTCCATTTGATTTGGAAGAACGCCGAGCTTCCTTCGCCATTTATATCCTATCATTATTGATTTATCCTCATTTGAAACAGGTTGAGAATGGTATGGTTCTTCAAATAGGTATCTGAGTCTTCATCAAGCGTTTTGAGTCACATTTTTTATCTTCCTGCAAATTTTCATACCCTAAACAGGTATGTTTTCCCATACATCTCTGAATTTTTGCAATTCTATGGTCGTTTTTGCTTAAAATTTGGTTATTTCTGTGTTTTTATTGGTCGTTTTTATATTTCTATGATCGTTTTTCCAAAACTCATTAACATTTTTGCTAGATTGCTCCATTAATTAGCTGTGTTTAGGGTTTTCTATATGCCATTTTGTTAAAAACGATATTTGTGTATGTTTCCATAGTAGTTTTGGTAGTTCTTAACCATGACTAGGGTTTGTATGGTGTTGTTTTAATAAAAATGGGTCATATAAATCTTTTCACAATTTTCTTTGGTTTTGCAACGTAATCATTTCCTTCTCAACGTTTTCCATGAAAGGTTTTTAGATATGTCTTTGTATCTTTGTTTTTGAAAATCTTTCTACGTTGCTGTTCCCTTCTATGAATTGTAATTTTGGTGAGATTTTTATGTTTGAAATATGAATGGTCAGTTGTTCCCTTCATACTACAATCCATACTTTTCTCACAGCAAATCAGAACTTCCCATTTTCATTTCCATGAGACATGAAATGCAGCCATAGTTTAGAATTTTGTATGCATACCTATACATTATGAAAATCAGCATTTTTGATATCCACCATGAACAATGTTATATGAAAAATGGATGTAATTGTAGCATGTTTGTAATATGTGTTTTCATTTACAGTTGCTTCCTGCGATATCATAATGATGCTCCTGAATCAGGATTTATGATCCTAAGTGCATGTACTATTACATGCAGCCTTACATGAAGTACAAAGTGTAGCACCCTCTAAAAGTTCCATTTACATGCCCCCACACTTTGAATTTCAGGGATTTCCATATCCATTACGTGTACTCATTATATGCAATGAAATATGCAATCATAGCCAAAATCCCCAATTGCATTTTTGTTTCAGTCCTACCTTGTTCCCATGTCGGGATTTTCAATACCTATTACATGTACTATTACATGAAATCTTAAGTGTAATTACCCCTGAAATCTCCATACCAGTCATAATCCAAATCAGGGATTTCCACACCTACTGCATGTTTTGTTACATGTAGTCAAATGTGCAATCACATCCAAATACAAGTGCAACCGGGGATTTTTGACCCGATTGAAAGTTGAACTACACATGCAATCCTAAGTGCATTGGGTCCAAAAACCCCGATTCACTTAAAGTCTTTTGTTTTGTTTTTCCCTTGTAATAGGAACTTTTTGTTCCAATTACATAGACTATTACAAGTTGAACTACACTTGCACCTTCACCTACAGTGCACCCCAAAATCTCCAAATTGCAACCATGACCCACAAAAAGCAACTTTTTCACTTCACCATTGTTTAAAGCCTTGTTTGCACACATGATCTACCAAGTTTCAAAATAAAAGTATGAACTAAATTGAGAATGATATGGAACTAATGTCAACACATTCTGACATTATACTATTTTGGTATTTTCATCTCAATGCTACAGGTGCTCATCCAATGTCAGAAGAGCCAACTACCACGCCTGAGAAAAGGATGAAATTCAAGTTTCACTGCCATCATTCCTACTTTAGTGGCTCAAACATAGATGAGATCAAAGATACAGAGGTTGGGCATGTGGATATGTTCAAGTTCATTCAAAGGACAGAGGTAGTGAAACCAATAGATGAAATGAAGAAACTCCTCAAGAGTCATATTCACATGCTCTCAACCTTTCCTGTAGCAATTCTGGAACCTGAGTTCGTTCTAGCATGCGCATCACACTTTGATAAAGAAACCTGAACAGTCAAAGATGCAAATGGTAAAATAATCATGAGGCTGGATATAGAGGCCATTGACTAAATTCTCCATGTTCCTTTTGCTCTTGTGTATGTAGACATTTCTCATGAAAAGGCTTTAGATTGTTACAACAAAAGGAAGATGATTGCAAAAGACAAATCGATACTATTTGGTTTGTCAAATCAAGGCAATCAATTTTAGCCCGATGGTCTGCAACACTGTACAGAATTGAGTTTAAGGAGGAGATCAATGACATGATCACTCTCCTGGGTAGAATGCGGGGACTAAAGAAAGCCAAGGTTTTTGAGCCATGGATGTTTCAGTATATCGCTATTGTCAAAAGGGGGAAGCAACAAATATTTTGGGCAGAGTTAATCAGTGACTCTTTGTGTGAACAATTGTCAGAAGTATCTACTACTCTGACATTTTACATGAGTTCATATCTTGTGTATATCACTGCATCTTTCCGAGCATTGCCAGGACTCTCCTATGATGGGGACAGTGGCCACAGGGAGACATCATTACCATAGACTTCAAGATGCCTTCTTTGGTAACTTCATGTGCCTATTTGATAGACCACTTGAGAACAGAAGGGTTTCAAAGGCAGCATGGAGAAAGGTAAATTAATATGGGTGCATGTTCCTACAATTCCCAACTTTCACTTATATGAGAGTTGGGTCCTTTAATGATCACCCATACATGTTGCCAAGGTACCCAACTGACAAGATTGTTCTAATGGAGTTGGGAAGGCAATTGATGTATGTACATGCCAAGCAATCTGCAACACATAAGCCCGGGTTTGCAATTTCCACCCAGCATCCCCTAGTGATTGGTAGGTATTCACTTACTTCTATTGTAAAGGCAAAGGCTATGGAAACTGAATTGCAAGAAATTAAGCTAAAGAATTTTAAAATCAGAGGTGGTTTTGACTATCGAGGCATGAAGGACAAGATTAAGAGGTCTTTCAATCATGTCCATCATATTGAAGATGTTTGGATAGACCTTCGTACAAATAAGGACATTAGAAGAATGAATTATTGTAGACTATCCTTAGAACAAACCATTGATATGGATCTTGCTAACATTCCAGAAGGAATGGAAGATGATGGAGACATACTAGATCCACCGTAGAAGGAAGCAAGGTTTGCAGCTCAGGACCTCCCCTCAATTCAATGGTCGTTGAAAGAAATTTTTTCCATAACTAACAAATTCTAATCCATCATGGCTAATACCCACGCTTGGCTTAAGCGTAAGGGTATTAAGATGAGAAGATTCAAATTAGGGTCAAATGATGATACAACCTTATCTATGAGCCGAAAATCATAGCTCAAAGAGAATGCATCCTCTGGAACCACAATAAAGCTGAAGATAAAATCGAAGGAGAAGACTCGCGAGGACCCTTCTGGCAAAGGGAAAGAGCAAGTTGTGATTCAAGAGATTTTTGAGGAAGAAGATGATCAACAAGGAGTACAAGTACTTCCCAAGGCACCAGATCTACCCCTGGTGAAACTCCATAGGTATTCATTCCCGTGGATGCATATGTTTTTACAATTGATGCTGATGTTGACTCTTTCTCTACAGTTTTGATTCCTCTCGTGGCACCTTTTGCATATTCTCAAGCCACTGAGTCTATTCATAATATGCCTCGTGATAACTTGGCCAGTGTATTCTCTTATGGTTCCCACCCATGTTCACTCACAATTCCTTTTGTGGATGGCTATTCTACCCTAAGTGACTTTGACAGGTTAATGTCAAACGCAATGCCTCATGTCACTATAGGACTATCCCCACTGTTGTCCAAACTGAAACATCAACTATTGTTTCCACCACAGCATATACTCAACCCATCTCATCACAGGTTGTTTTTGAAGAGACTCAAGTTGTCTTATTTTACCTTCCTTCTTGACTAAGTGTCGTTGTTCCTAAGAGGAAGAAACAAGAAATCTTACAGGATGGCTTTGACTTTGAGCAGTTGAAGCAAGTCAGGACTAGGGGGTGCCAAGAAAGCTAAAACTATTTCAAGGGTTCGGGTAGACAAAGACAAAACAAAATATGTGGAGATAGTTGAACCCAATGTATTCTCTTATGGTTCCCACCCATGTTCACCCACAATTCGTTTTGTGGATGGCTATTCTACCCTAAGTGACTTTGACAGGTTAATGTCAGAAGCAATGCCTCATGTCACAATAGGACTATCCCCATTGTTGTCCAAACTGAAACATCAACGATTGTTTCCACCACAGCATATACCCAACCCATCTCATCACAGGTTGTTTTTGAAGAGACTCAAGTTGTCTTATTTTACCTTCCTTCTTGACTAACTGTCGTTCCTAAGAGGAAGAAACAAGAAGTCTTACAGGATGGCTTTGACTTTGAGCAGTTGAAGCAAGTCAGGACTAGGGGTGCCAAGAAAGCTAAAACTATTTCAAGGGTTTGAGTAGACAAAGACAGAGCAAAATATGTGGAGATAGTTGAACCCCTTGCAGATAAGCCCTTTTATGAAATCAAGATCGTCCTATAGAGAATATATATGAGTGTTGTACTGAAATAGATTACCGTTGTGATTGATCTTTTCACCAGCCATCGATATGCATTTATATCCTTTGAATAGTTATGTCTATGAAGAGCCATGACCATAAGTGGCTTATGCTACGTAGGGTCATGACCCTTCATAACCGATTGTTAATATTAACTGCATTGTAACATATACAATTATCAACAGATCTTAATATATAATATATATATTGCCATATCCAATCGTAGCTATATCTTAACACTCCCTCTTAGCAAGAGAGGATCATCACAATCCCCGACTTATTCGGAACTAGATTTTATTGATAACTAAAACATAACTTCATATCAAGATATCCGACACAGCTCGGGACATTAATATAATGTACTCAACCTGATAGAAGAGTTATCGCAATCCCCGACCAATTCGGAACTAGATTTAGCGATAACAATCAAGACATCTGGCACATTCCGTGAAAACAACTTAATGTAGTCTAATCTTGATTCACATGTTGTTATAATCCCTGACCAATTCGGAACTAGATTTAACAACTCCAAAAATTCAATGTCAGGACTAGTGACTACAATACATAGTCATACCTGACACTAGGTTAAGCTATTGTCTAAGTCGTCACCTAGCAATAGTAACCCAACACATATGAAAGATCGTTACCTTTCATAATATAACACAAAATGAATGGGCCCATAAAGTCACACATATGACATCCACCTTGACTCTTCTCAGAGGGTGGAAACACCATGGCTCATTGCAAAGAGTGGAAACCAAGACTTCCACCTTAGACTTTTCTATCAAAGACAAGAATCATTTAAGATACAAAATGATGGATCACTGAAGCTGAAACCTTCTTTTCAGCTAAGGCTTTACTCCTCAACATACCAAGGTTATCTGAAAGTACACAATCTTCTTTCTAGCAAGGGGTTTGGTAAGAATATCGGCCGTTTGTTCTCCACTAAATTGCATTTGTTTGCATTGTCTCATAGTCTTGGTGAATTCTGAGCTTACAAAGTATACACCATCTTGACATGGTACACTCCCTCTGAATTTGTATGACCAAGATCCTGGGGTGCCAACTTAATTTGATCTTCTAGCTTCTCCCTCTGACATATGGCCTTCTGACATGGTAATAATCATAATTCTCTACTACAATTTCTTGATTACTAGAGAACCAACAAAACATGGTCTACTCCCTCTGTATCAAGATCCTCGAATGTCCACTGATGCAGATCCTTTAGCTTCTCCCTCTGTCACGAAGGCATAACCTGTTTATATACTCAACTCGGTGTCACTGCAGGATGTCACTTCATACCTTCCTTCCTGAGAGAACCAATACGAATAATCTGAATAGTCATAAGGTTACATCGGCTAGCATAAGATCATTTTGATCTTTTCCAAGGCCACAACATAAACACTCCCTCTTGGACTTGAGGGAAGATGATAAAGACCTCTAGTATGATGTTTATCTCAATGAGTTGTAGTCTCATGATGTATGGAATGCCTTAATCAGGGATTCTATCCACGTGCATCTCATCGGCGATTCTATCCACGAGTTCCCACTACTATA
>MU223431.1:2808500-2822660 GCA_018584345.1 Thuja plicata | reverse complement strand
TGTTAATTTTCTTCTTTACTAATCACATCTCATTATGATAACTACCGATTAGATGTTGACTTCATACATTATCGGTATCTGATTATATTAATCATTGGTTACTATCCCACTTGTACTATCCCCTTTTCCGATTAACTTAGATAGTTGGGACAATTACCTTAACTTATCCTTCTCACTTCATCGAATGATGCTATGCATGATATAAATGATGTGTGTGTAACCAATTTATAATACTTTCAACAATGTTTTTCTATGCCAATTCAAATATGCAGATATGTTGGTCGAATGTTCTGTCGTCTTCAATAATTATCTAAGTAAGATTGTATGTTAACTGATCTCCCTCTTCTGTTCCGACCAATCTAGACTCCTTCCTTGTGGATTTGTATCACCCTCCAATTTGTTCTCCTCTCCATTGCATAATACATATATCCCCATGTGTTAATTCCTATTCCATTGATTTGTATTTTTTTCTTATATCATATGCTTAGGATGAGGAATCATGTGTAAAAGACACGAATCTGTATATTCGTAACAATTCATAGTCATTTGATTGATTCATAATTATTTATTCTGTTATAGTATCATATCTCTTTAATTACTTATTAACTAATGTTGGGTATCGATAATTGATGTTTACGATATGACTTATTTGTATAGTCACACCAATTTCTGAGATAACCACCAAGCGTAGATATCTCTATCATCGCATCTTCTTCCCTCTGAAGCTTGTTTGTACTATTATATATGTTGTTGTCTATATTGACCAAACATATACTTGTATCACGGATGAATCCTATCACCTTTTGTTATATCCATGTGTCTATAGGCAGACATATTCAATCTTCACTACACTGACTTGTACTGTTTATCATGTATGTATTCCCTGTCTCCTCCAGTCTTATCAATCCACGTATGATCCTCGACCATACACGTTACTACCATCCATAGCCAATCTTATACTTTCAATATTAGATGCTTCGATGCCAAAATTAATCGTGGCCTATCTTATAATACTCTGTGCCTTGTCATAGTTGCAGTCCTTGTAGTCTTGATCATTGTACATCATTATCTATACCCCGTACCAATCAGACTTCATTTATGCTCTGCCGTGATACCCACATGTTCACCGCTACGCTCTGAAATGATCCTTTGAGCCATTTTTATGCCATCTCCCTCTGTAATACTTTGCTCGGATATTACTGTTCCCAGAACTGTATCGCTGTAAGTATATATATTAATTAGTAATTCTTTCAATCAATGAATCGCAGACATATGCTTCACGGGATTGTGTATAAGTTTCAACCTTCGATGTCATTGTTTAGACTGAGAACATATAAGAAGTTTCGTCACCAATATCGCTGTCAATTTATCACCGATTGCTTGTGAACATATTTTACTCTCTTATAGGTTAGGCTCTGATACCATGTTATGAAATCAAGATCGTCCTATAGAGAATAAATATGAGTGTTGTACTGAAATAGATTACTGTTGTGATTGATCTTTTCACCAGTCATCAATATGCATTTTATATCCTTTGAATAGTTATGTCTATGAAGAGCCATGACCGAACGTGGCTTATGCTACGTAAGGTCATGACCCTTCATAACCGATTGTTAATATTAACTGCATTGTAACATATACAATTATCAACTGATCTTAATATATATATATATATATATCCGATCGTAGCTATATCTTAACAAGCCCCAGGATGAAATGTAGCTTGTTGACTTCAGAATCACCAGATTCGATTTGGGCAAGCAAACACATAATGAAATAATCAATGATGCCCAAGAATCTACAACAATACTGGCACAGGAGTGTGATGAGCTCAAAAAGAAGGATCAACTGAAAGAATAGAATGAGTTGCTCATAGCGGTGATTTGAGAGATTGCTGGATCTTCAGAATAGGTTGATCCATTGGCATCTTCCATTGCAGAGGAGTACATTAGGCAGGTTGAGAGAGCTGAGGAAATGGCTACAACCATTAATGCGTGGGTGGATCAAATGATGGCACAAGGAACACAGTTGGTGAAGAAAGCACTCACGGTGCTCACATATGCTAGAACAGTGACGTCCAAGTTAAATGAAGTTTTAGGAACTTTCAATCAAGACTTGGAGTCTCTTGAGAAGGATTTGGAAATCTGGAATAAATTTTCAAATTTGAAACTGGAGATGTGCGAGAATGGAGTAATACCTTCTCGTGAGAAATACATTAAATCCAAGGATGTTTTAGTGAATAGAGGTCGAGTCATTGAGGCCCTAATTACAAACTTGGAAGCGGCAATAGAAACTTGCGTTGAGAAAGAAAAGGAGATCAGTACCAAGTTTGTAGAGATATCATGCAAACTAGTAAATGATGACCGAGAGTTAATTTCAGAAGACAATGCGGTCTCAAAACTCCTGCTAATGATCCATCTAGAGCTTGAGGCAGATCACTTCACACTAACTTCCCTTCACAAGTTCACAGGCTATCAATTCTCACTCAATCTTCTTCAAACAGTTCTTGAGGAAAGTAGGACCATAATTTCTAGATGTTCAGATGCAGTCCTCAAAACAACTGTTGTTGCAGAGAACACCGGTGTGCCAAATCCGAGTGAAATATAAGAGAGCATTCGCAGGTTTCAAGATTTCATGGCGCATAATGAAGAAGAATGAAAAGTTCTTTCAAACACTTAATTAGATTTCTCATGCTTTTTAGGATCTTAGACTTGCATTTTGTAATTTAGTTTTGACAGGTTACATGTAAAGGAAAAAATATCAATTGTATATGTAATGTCACAGGTAAAGCAAAAAATTGCAATTATACAGTCTCATTACATTAATCACATTACATAGGACTGTAATGTTGAGTAAGTGAACAGTAGGTAGTTAGTTTTCCACCTTTTCTCTCAGCCTCTCTTCTATAAATACAAGAGGGCTCATTGTAAATAAACATCTTTTATGAATTGCAAGTAAACTCTGCTAGAATTGTGCAAAATACAAACTTTGCTTTTATTTGTGCAAGTTGATTTCAAAGTAAACAAAAGAGAGTTTTCAATCTTTGTGTTGGAGGAACTTGTTATGTCGTTGTTGTGTTCTTACGTCACAATAGTGGTATTACCTTGAATTTATCAAGAAAGTGTATGAGTTGTTTGCAAGGTCAACTTTAAATCTAATTTTGTACAAACTTTGTGCTACACTTATCAATTTGAGTTAAGTAGAAGTGAATACATTGTCTTTGAGTTGTGATTCTTCATGAAATTAGAAATCAGAAAGGAAGTTTTATGTATTAAGTCTTTGAGCTATACATATTGTTGCCTCATCCCTTAAATCATTGTAGGATAGTGTACGAGTCTTTGAGCTTATGTGCATTCCTTAATTAATAGTTTACCGGTACGCTTAAAAATTAATCTTTCCGTTAATTTTAAGATTATTGGCATTATTGCTCCAACTAGTGCTTAAAAGTGAAGTTGTCGAAGGTCTCAAGTTTGTAAAGTGCATATTTGTGAAAGTGGAAATCTTTCCTAAGGAAAGAGGAAGTGACACGTGCAACACCCAATCTTAGATTAGTTTGAAATTCTTGTTAAGTTTTAGTCGATTCAGCAGCAATAAGAAGGGCGCCTCCCCTAAGTTGAGAGGAGAGATTATATCTCACATGTTGTGTCTAAATAATCCATTTTGTAAGTAGTGTGTCTACGACCGCTTACAAAATATTTAGCCAACATGGTGAATAGACAGTTGTTGGAGTGAACACGGTATATTACCTAACTAGTTTCTTATTAATTCCTATTTCCAATACATAGTTAAACTTACTTAGGTAATTCACTTTTTGTCTTGTATTATAAGATGAAACTTGCCATGACCTACAACTATCCTAAGGTTTAATCTGAATGAAGCTTTTGTGGTACTAATGATAGCCAAAGGTAAGTAATATAACTTTGTGGTGAATAGTTAGTTGTTGGTGTGAACATGGTATATTACCTAACTAGTTGCTTATAAGTTCCTATTCCCACTTACATAGTTACACTTACTTAGGCCATTCACTTTTTGTCTCATATTATAAGATGACACTTGTCATGACCTACGTCTTTATAACATGAGTTTCTAATTGCAGGTTTTACTAGTTTCATTTTATGCATCTAATGAATTCAACTTACTATTTTTAGTAAATGGCTATTTTTAGAAAAATTTGATGAAGGGACATGACATTGATTGTACTATTTATGGATGAACTATTGGACCCTCTAAGAAGATGGTTAAAGCTCTCAGTCCAAATACTCTATAGGAAGCCATTAAGAAGGCTAGAGACATGGAATTTGCAACTGCCAAGAATATGTTTCAGTCCAAAGGGTTCTTATCTCAAAACGACAAGGGTAAAAAGCCTTTTCACAAGGAGTGGCCTACGAAAGACAAATTAGAGATAAAGCTTGTAATGAGTTGCATATGAAGAATTCATGTTTCAGCTATAAGGAGCCTTGGGAAGTAGGTCACAGATCTCTTGGTAAAGGTAAGTTGCATTATATTGAGGTGGTATCTGACAGTGAGGAAGAAGAGAAGTCAAAACACATACTAAGCAGGGAGCACAGTGACTAGATGATGAGCAATTGAGAGACGAGGATTAGCCACCTAAGTGGGTGAAGGGTGGAACTATTACCACTTTATCTGGTAAACCTAAATTCAATTCTATTAAGGTGCACGGAGTCTTGCAGAGGCAAAAGGTGATAGTGTTAGTAGATAGTGGAGCTACTCACAATTTCATAGACTCTGCATTGGTAGCTAAGAGGGGCATACATATTGAGGATTTTGAGAGATTTGTTATCATGGTAGCAAATGGATTTAATATTGCATGTCTGCAATAGGTACCTCAGTTGAGCATTACACTGGGTAATTACAATATTACTAACGATTTCTATGTGGTGGACTTGGGGGACACTAATGCTATCTTGGGAATACATTGGTTATATTCCCTAGGAAAATATTCTCAAAATTTTTAGACAACAGAACTTAAATTTAGAGTTGACGGTAAGGTCATGTTGAGGAGTATGTCCAATGGTGTTGTAGGATCATATCTACAAAACAAGTGGAGAGCATTTTCAGACACGGTGATGTGGCATGGGCAGACCAATATTTGATCTCCACTAAGGCCTCTACTGACAGCAGTGAGCAATATCATGCAAACATTCAGTCAATGTTGGGAAAACATAGCTTAGTATTCAATGAGATTCCTCCAGGGAGACCTTCAGATAGAGGGTTTGAGCACACTATTGAATCGGAGGAAGGCTCCAATGCTATTATCACTACATCTCAAGTCCCTTTGCTTCTTATATTGTTTTGGTGAAGGACAAGACCATGAGGATGTGTACCGACAATTATGCCTTGAACAGGAAAACAATTAAAAATAGTACCCCGTTCCCAGGATTGACGAGCGTGTAGATGAGTTGCATGGTTAGTTTATTTCTAAAAGATTGATCTTAGATATGGATATCGCCAAATCAGAGTGAGGGAGCAAGATATCCACAAGACAACTTTTCGGTGTCAATATAGGCACTATGAGTTTTTAGTCATGCCCTTTGTGTTGACCAATGCTCCCGCCACTTTCCAGTCCTACATGAATCATATCTTTAACAAACAACTACAGAAGTTTCTGCTAGTATTCTTTGATCGTGTACTTATATATATTAGGACATGGGAGGAGCATCTAAAACATATGGATGAGGTATTGGGTATAATGGAGGCATAATCTTTATATGACAAGGCTTCAAAGTGGGAATTCAGAATGAGTAAGATTCTCTACTCGTGTCATGTAATCAGCACTTAGGGTGTTCAATTACATCAGGAGAAGATTCAAACAATCATTGATTGGCCACCTTCCAGGACACTCACAAAGTTACAGGGTTTCTTTGGCTTGTGCAATTATTATAGGAGATTTGCCAAGGGATTTTCGCAGCTAGAGGCCCAATGAGGCTTTCAAATGGTCAAATGAGGCTCAATGAATCAAAATTTACTCAGCCCTTTGTGCTGGAATGTGATGCTTCAGGTGAGGGGATTGAAGAAGTTCTAATGCAGAACAAACACACCCATCACATGAGAACCAAAAACATAGCGATCCAAAGAGACTCTGCTCCATCTACAACAAGGAAATGCTCTCCATCATGCATGCAATGGCGAAGTTCAGGCAATACTTGGTAGGTGGGATATTTGTGGTCAAGACCAATGTTCCATGACTCGCCGCGAGTCATGCGAGTTATGATGACTCGCGGGTCAAGTCATGCCTGGCGGGTTTTCATGACCCGTTTACATGACTCGACGAGTCATGGGTCATGACTCGTCGAGTCCGTGGTCTATGACCCGGCCACGGCAGTCATCTTGCATGACTTCAAAAAAACAAAAAAGCACAAGTTTTTTCTTTTTTCTTTTTGACAAGTGTCTTCTAATTTGCCCTAAAAAGTATTTCGTTTTGCTTGTTGGGAGAAAAGAGAGGAAAAGTGAGAGGGGAAGAAAAATAAGAGGCCAAGGGTTTGAAACCAGCAAGGAAGAAGAGCATCAAGGAGTGCACAAGATCACTTCGGGGAGACATACGTTTGCATTGAGAGTATCAAGGAGTCCATAGCAGTTGTTCCAAGACTTCTCAACGCATTTGAAAGAGGTAAGTGTTACATTTTGAAGATTTTGTAGGTTTTTTGTTGTATGTTTATGGATTTTCCATTTTTTTTGAAGTTTAACTTTCCAAATGAGTTGAGAGAAAAAGATTGTTCGCAATGAGAGAAGTATTTTTTGAAGGAAAAATTGCAAACATGCTTTTACAATTTTTTTTAACAAAAACGTAAGGTTTGCTGTTTTTTTATTTTCTAAAATGCAATGCACAAATTTGTAATTTTGTCCGTTATTTTGTCTTATTGCAGCTGCTGGCAAGTTAGCGACCATCAAGTTTAGAAAACATTAACTCTTCTCAATGCCTCCTAAGAGTGAATCTTGGAAATATACTGAAGAGTTTCCTGGTAGACAAAGAAACCAAACAAAATGCGCATTTTGTAAAGAAATTTTTCATGGCTGTATCAATAGGTTGAAATACCATATTGCCAACATACCTGGCAATGATGTTGATCCATGTTTAGAGGCAATCTGTTTTTGTTATGTCCGGTTAGAAAAATATGAAGAAGAGAAGGATAAGAGAAAGAGGCAAAAAGATGAGTTAAATGCTACTGGTCTTTGTTCATTTGCATCCCCATCCATAGCCGCATCCGCATCCGGATCCACATCTACAAGTTGTGTTGGAGAGGGTTCTTCCATGCCTCCTTTTCGTCCTAGTGTTAGCGCTTCTAGTGATGCTCCTTCTAGTGGCACTTTTACCCTTGGCCCTAGAGTCCGGAAATCAAAGTTGGACAATTATTTTATGCCACGCACTACTCCTGGTGCACAACCCTCGCTTGAGAGCATGGGTTGGAAAAAGGAGGTCCATGATGCTGCAAGAAAACCAATTTGCAAGTTTTGGTACTTTTGCAACATTCCATTTGTTGCAGCCAGGTAATTCTTTTAAGCTTTTTATTTGATTGCTTTAAGTTTAAAATTAAATTTGAGTTGAACTATACTTTGTCTAATGATTAATTAATCATATTCTATTTCTAACAGGTCTCCTTACTGGCAATGCATAATAGATGTCGTAACCATTTGTGGGGCGGGCTTTAAAGCCCCTACTGATGCTGAGTTAAGTGGCCCCCTCTTGTTAGAAATGGTAAATGATATGAAACTTGAGCTAGAGGACCACAGACGGTATTGGAGCCAAAAGGGTTGCACCATCATGACAGATGGTTGGACAGATAGGAGAATAGGACACTCCTAAATTTTCTTGTTTCCTATGGAGGTGATTGATCATTCTACTTCCATAAATGCATTGAATAATTTTATTTTGATTTTGATTTGTTGATTGATCCATGATAATTGATAAGTATTTTGCTTTATTTTCACTGTTCAGGATTTACCATGTTCTTAAAGTGTGTTGATGCTTATGCTTCTTCACATGTGAAGAATGTCACATACTTATGTGAGGTTATTGAGGAAGTTATACAAAAGGTGGGAGAAGAAAATGTGGTGCAAGTGGTGACGGATAATGCAGCAAGTTATGTTGTTGCAGGTAAACTTTTGACTTTTGATGTTTTGATAGAGAGTTATCTATGAATTTATTTAGCATTTTATTAACACTTCTTAATTTCTAATTAATTTAAAATTGTTGCAGGAAAACTTTTGATGGAAAGGCACCCTAAAAAATTTTGGTCTCCATGTGCGGCCCATTGCCTTGACCTCGTGTTAGAGGATATTGGCAAGCTTGAATGGATCAAATCATGTGTTGATAAGGCCAAAAACATTTGCAAGTTTATCTATAATCATGCATTGGTCCTTAGCATGGTGAGGCAATACACGGGGCAAAGGGAGTTGGCTCGTCCTGGTATCATGAGATTTGCCTCAAATTTTCTCACACTAAAATCCTTATTGAAATCAAAGGCAGCTTTGAGACAGCTTTGAGACGCATGTTTGTTGGTGAGGAGTGGACTGCCTCATCCTATGCTACGACCACTGCAGGGATGGATGTGATAGATTGTATTTTTGATGAGCCAGGGTTTTGGACCCCTTGTGCAGAGATCATGGAGGTAAATATATTTTTGTTTTCTTTGACTCTTTGTGATTTTTTTTGTTTTAAATTTTTAATGGACACTTGTGACTTAATTGTTTTTTTAACATTAATAATTATATGCAGGTCACTGAGCCCCTTGTAGTTCTCCTACGAGTTGTTGATGGAGAGAAGCCCTCTATGGGCTACATATATGAGGGCATGGATAGGGCCAAGGAGACCATTAGATCCAGGTATGCAGGAGTTGAGGACAAGTACAGCCCCATTTGGGAGATCATTGATAGGAGATGGCAAAACCAGCTTCACAGGCCCATCCATGCAGCAGCCTATTTCCTCAATCCTTCATTTCGTTTCCTTGCTAACTTCAAGGCGGATGAGGAGGTTCTTAGTGGCCTATATTCAGTGCTGCACAAGATGTGTAACACATCTACACTGCAAGAGATAGATGCATATAATAATGAAGAAGGGATCCTTTTTTCAAGCTAGACATGCAAAGACAATAGGACAGAATTGAAGCCAAGTAAAAATATATGTTAAAGACTTAAAAGTTTTTTGATTTTATAATCTTAGATCTATCATTAAAGTTGGAACTTGGAAATGAGACTGATTTTTTTTCTTTTGCTTATTTCAGATAGATGGTGGCAAATGTTTGGGCCTACAACCCCAAATCTTCAAAAAATTGTCATCCATATTTTGAGTCAGCCATGCAGCGCTTCTGGATGTGAGCGCAATTGGTCCATGTTTGAACATATCCACTCGAAGAGGCATAATAGATTGTCTGTGGAAAGGTTGAATGATATTGTCTTCGTTCATTACAACCTCCGTCTTAGGACCAGACAGATTTTGGACACTGACTCCTCTCCAATCACTCTAGAAGAGAGATCCAGAGTCCGAGTGGCTCATTGAGTCTACCGATCCTGTCTTCACTGAGGATCATGAGTGGGTTGACCAGGCAGACAGAGAGGCTGAGGTTGTGGCTATGGCAAAAGAGGAGGATAGAGCACGACCAGCCACCTGTGTAGCTGATGTTGATCAGAGTGGCACTTCACGAGTAGAGGCTATGGCTTGTCAGTCATCCAGGACCTACCTCAGACGCATTTCTAGGAGGGAGACAAACTACTATGAGGATGAGGTTGAGCTAAAGCCTGAGCCATAGACTTGTTTTTTATTACACATATGTTTGGGAACATTTGATGTCATGGATTTCATGGATCTTATATACATTTGACACTATTTATAATTCTACATATCTATGTTTTCTATTTCCTTCAGCTACAATTTACGTTTGTACTTATGCGATAGATGTATGTTTATGTATGTGATCAAATTAGCTTCTATTTGTTGATGTTATAGTGTTTTTAAGCTTTACTTAATAATGGGTGTCGGAAACAAGTTTTAAATCCTAAAAAATCTTTGTTTTTCATTTTGCCAAGTCGTCGCCGAGTCATAGTCGAGTCGACCTTGCCGAATCATGGGCGGGTCCGAGTCATGGAACTTTGGTCAAGACACATCATAACAATTTGAAATACTTTCTAGAGTAGAAGGATTGGAATAAAAGGAAACAGAAATCGGTTAGCAAGATACAAGCATACGACTTCGACATAAAGCATGTTAAGGGAAAAAGAAATTTGTTGTTGAGGAGAAAAATTATTGAGTATTTTATCTGACGGATGACTTTCGCATGGATGATGCCACATGGGAGGGGGGAGAGATTATTCGACACCCTAATTTACAATTGCTTGAGGGCAAACAAATTTCAAGAAGGGAGGACTATAACGTCCCTTTCTGCAGAGCAATCCAGGACTTATTAGCCCATTTAATTTCCATAGGCTAAAGTTGGGAAAAAGGGAAGCCGTCAATTTAATTATTTAATTTTATCCAACAAAGCTTATCCAATGGGTAATATTATTTAATTAATTGAATAAGTTTTATAAAGTGATTTTAGCAGTTTATTGAGGAAGAATTTAATAAAGTCATTTTATTTCCCTAAGCTAGAGTAGATATTCATAAAGAGAAAATGAAAAGTGTTTCTAGAAGCTTTCTAGATTGTTATAAACGAGCATTGTGAGGCTCATTTGAGATATACTTCGATTATTTCTCTTGTTGATTTTGGAGAGCTTCTTGGAGCTTATAACCCTGCGAGTAGTGCAATGATTTTACCCTGGCCAATTTGTTGGAGGAATTGCACAAATTTCTCACAGTGCATTCAATGGATTGTTTTATCAAATTTGTGAAGTCTCTTATATAGAAAAAATTGAATCTTGAAGATTTATTGATATATTGATCTTCCATCTAGGCAATTTTGTTCTTACCATTTTTGAGTTGAACCTAGTGCCACAGAGATAATAAGATATGTGGTTCTCTTCTTATGTATTATCGAGTGATTTTCTGGACATTTGCATAGAAAGCCTGAGGTTTATTGCAAAGCTTGGAGAGTTATTGTTACCTTGCAGGAGCTTAAGCTAGATGCTACCTCTAAGAGAAACATGAACTAGGAATAGTGGTTGTTCTTGGGTCAATTGAGCATTTCCTTGCTTGAGCTTTAGCCCCATTTTCTAAATAAGGTTGGGCATGATGGAGTTATTAATCGCCATTGTTGATTGGGTGTGGAATGCTGATAGAAAAAGCTTCATTTGGAGGTTGTGGATGTCATGCCCATAACTAGGACAAGACACACACAAAAAAAAAAAAATTTAAAACACATAAGTATGCATGACTAACAACGGTTGAGTTGGAAGGGTGACAACAAGGTAGAGTTAGCCTGCGAGTTACAAGATATATACGCAGACAGAATTAGGGTCATGACACAAACAGATGCAGAAATTGGGGCAACAACTAGTTCCACGGGTTATACGAAAGCTCAACTCAGGTTGATCTAACTCCGATTCCATTAATAACTATGTTTAGCATCAAGATGATAGTTAGTTGTTATGAACCTACGTTGAATTAGATTGACCTCATGTTTGCTTAACTCTAAACTAGATTACAACTGAATCCAATCACATCTAGTTCTAGTTAATATTCTACTCCTTTTTTTTAAGAAAAAAAATACAAGGAAACATTGAGCGATTGACAAGATTAAAATTGAATAATAATTTCACTATATCAAACAACTATTAACTAAAATCCAATAGCTAAAATCAAACCTGATTTCCTAACCTACTAGCATCATTAATAAAGTTTTTCCCTTATGATGAAAACACATGCATTCCTAATCCATCAATTCCTAACATACGACTTTAAGTTAACCTTTTATTTTGACATTTGAAATATCTCTTAATTCAACATTTAAATTTACTTTTAATTACAGACGAGCATACATGTCCTAACCCGTTGAATACAAGAGCAATATAATTCCCCCCTTTATTTTGATAATAAATTAAAATTTAACATTAACTATATAATTGAATCGACTGAGCAATCCGACTCTCTAACAGACTAATCAATACTTTAGACAAAAATCTCAATTTATTAAGTTCACAAATCTTACCATTATAAATTAACCTAACAACTAAGGTCAAGTATCCATTTAAAATGATTAGCTATTATTTTGACAATTGATTCCAATATCAATTAAAATTTAAAACATGATTAATACACTAAATGATTCTAATACCAATTAAAATTAAACACTAAAGTTATATACCTAATGTTACATGCTACATCATTGAATTAATTTAACGTGCAAAAGAAAATGCTACCAAATAAGAATTAAAACCAATATAAAAAAAAAGTCTAATTAATTAGCTTAACTATCAACTAACCTCTAACTAACCTACTAGCTTATTAATCTAACTTCCCATTAACCACAAATCCTAACTATCCACTAACAATTAATCTACCACTTTATTTTACAAGGCAAAGACATAGGGTTTCAAAATTTGCAAATGGGGGAGAGTGCAGGATGACAAGACATGTACTGGGCCCACCATATTACCTACTTACCTCCTCTTCCAAGAATCTCGCATGGTAAGGGAGAACCAAAGAAGGTGGCGTGGGATTTCAAGCAAGGAGATGGGGATGTTCTGCTGGGACCCACCACTGATCTTCTCATCCTCCCAAGGTAATTTCAAATGGGAGAGAGTTGACTTGGTTTTTAAGACATAGGACATGTCAGAATGTTTAGGGAAGTGGGCAGCAAGAAAAAGGGGGCGCTTCCCAAGTAGTGCAGTCCCTTTTATATAAAGTGATTTATTTTATTTTTAACTTAGCACAACAAATGTTTAAGCAAAAAGGTGAGAGATAAAGGTGGGGCCCACGGAAGGGGTAAAAACAAGGTGAGTTAATCTTGGTTTAAGGGTTAAATCACATGCTTATACTAATGAGTTTTAATTTCGAATTTAATTAAGGGTAAAACACATTGGGAAAGGAATATTCTCTGTGGTAAGGAAAATATTTCCTTTCCCATACAAATTCCAGAGAGTTTTTTATGCTCTAAATTTGGAAAATGCTATGGGCTTTGTTTGATACAAGCTCTTCTATTTTGTTTACTTAGTTCATTTTTTTTGCAATAGATCATAGTGTGTACAAGGAAGAACTGATAGTATTAGCTGAATTTCATATTAACATACTAACTAATTGGATTTGTTGTTGATAGCAAGGATATTTCTTCTTCACAAGAGATGCAAATGAAATGGAGATCTTTCTGTTTGAAGAGAGTTGAATCTATGAAAGTTTCAAGATGTAAAATTCCTTAAGATTGTAGGGAAGAAAACTATAATATTGTTCTTCTCTTTCAATATTGGGTATTCTTCCATGCATGGATGATTAACTTCTTTTCTTTTAGGAATTGAAATACAATATTCATGAAACTAAGGATTCAATCTTTTACAACATGGTAATCTTGCAAACTATATTTCAACATCTTCAAGATGTTAAATTTACTCAATACTTGGATGGCATACAACATACTTTCCTTTAATAATTCATTACATAAAGAAGGAGATCTCTCCACATCAATCTTGAAAGCTTCAAACATGAACATAACAACAATCAACAAGAATGAATTTCAATACAATGAGTGACTATGCAAAAATGAAGTTGCTTATACACAACTACCCCCAAATAGGGATTTCTTTCAAGCTTCTTCCACCTTCTCTATGACTTCAAAAACCTGCAAATTTCAAGAGGGGAAACCATGGGAAGCTCACCTCCCAACCAAGGCCTCAAGGAGGCCACCCTCGAGCTTGGAGAACCAAGGCTAAACAAGGTTTCACATCCAAATTCTCACAACATTTTATATGCACAAAAACAACAATAAACTCCCAACCAAAGTCTCACAAATGAGTTTTACAAACCCATTGAAGTAGGGTGAAGGTGGGCTTTTCCAAGGAGGAGAATACCATTACAATTTCCAAGTTTCTCAACAAGAGTTTTTCATGCCTCTCCAAGGCTATATTGACATTGCTTCTATATACACATTGGTCATTTCTATGCCAAAATACAATATTTCCAACATGGCTTCATGGAGCCCATACTCCATGAATTTATCCCTCTTCTCCAAGAGAAGAGACTCTCACTACAATGGAGAGCCCAACTAACCCCTTCACCCA
>MU223431.1:2772879-2806771 GCA_018584345.1 Thuja plicata | reverse complement strand
CTTGAAGATTTATTGATATATTGATCTTCCATCTAGGCAATTTTGTTCTTACCATTTTTGAGTTGAACCTAGTGCCACAGAGATAATAAGATATGTGGTTCTCTTCTTATGTATTATCGAGTGATTTGTTGGACATTTGCATAGAAAGCCTGAGGTTTATTGCAAAGCTTGGAGAGTTATTATTACCTTGCAGGAACTTAAGCTAGATGCTACCTCTAAGAGAAACATGAACTAGGAATAGTGGTTGTTCTTGGGTCAATTGAGAATTTCCTTGCTTGAGCTTTAGCCGCATTTTCTAAATAAGGTTGGGCATGATGGAGTTATTAATCGCCATTGTTGATTGGGTGTGGAATGCTGATAGAAAAAGCTTCATTTGGAGGATGTGGATATGCAACAATGTTGCGTAGAGGAAGAAAATCCTCCCTTTCTACTATGTGTATGTCCTTCTTGGCCATGTGAGCCCCTATTCTTGAGTCGTCGTTCTACTGGCACCAATCCAGCCCTAAGGAGGATGCCTTGGTTGCTAGAGTTGGTAATGCTTCAGATATTTAATGATCCTGTACAAGCTTTAAGTCCAGATATTTGGTGTTGATAATCTTAGATTGGTGCTAAGCACTCAGTTTGTAATGTGCACTATAAATGTCAGAGATACTTATCTTTATTTGCAAGTTCTATCAATTGTTGTAATAAAGGAATCCCTTGTTTCAATTTGGCTTGATCAAAGAAACATTGTTCTTGAGTTTATACAAAATCATTTCTGTTATACAAATTTTGATTTATTGAGAGAAATTTGTAATAAGCAAAACAGCGATTCCATTACCAAACTTTAACCTCTCACAAAAAATACAAGCAAATTTTTTGACAAAAAAAGTCAGAGGGGTAGATTGCAACAATTTGGTAAATACAAGTAGGGGTTTTTACATTGTCATACTTCAAATATTGCATGTGTCATATAACCCTCAGATTAATAAATTGCATAGTTCCACAAAGTCTTGGAATGGGGGAACCAAGGGCTTGGATTTGGGGACAACAGCAGGTAAGGTATCTAGGGGTAGAGCTCTGAGGGGGAGTGAGAGGCAGCACAAGGTCCAAGGGAAGAATTAAGGCATTTAAGATGAGCGGACTACATGGCACATGCCATCTTTCATAATTTTATCACTATATTTTCAACTTTTATCCAACACCAAATCCTCAATATTTCTAACCAAATCTTCATTCTTCAAAGAACTAACTATGATGCTAGAGAATCTGACCAGTCTAAATGATGAGGGCTATGTGATTGAAGATGGGAACCAGCAATATGAACTTCCAAAGCCTTCTCTCAACCTCGAAGACTCGAACCCTTCTCTTAGCAATGTTAGCATATTTTGTCACATGAATGGTAAAGACATCTTTTGTTGGGTGCAATAAGGGAATAAAATGCAAAAAATGAAAATCGTCGGGGATTTTTGTATTTTGGTTCAACGTGAGTCGTGCCAAAAATCCATAAGTGACCTCCAAAACACAAAAAAAATACGAATCCCAATAAAAACTCAACCTTGACTTGGTGAATGAGTTGTGTTGACTCAACGCAACATGCAAAAGAAATTGCAAGTCACAGAGTCAGCTGAGTAAATGAGTTTTCAGATTATGGTTTAAACACACTGAATAGTAATCTTGATTTGTCAAGGTTTCCTTCATCTATGGCTTTAGTTCCCATGAGGCATGGCACTAGTGTTTCAACCCTCAAATGACATTTGTACCTACACCTAGGTGCATGAAAATGCACGTAGACCCACCAATAAATACATCCTTCCCAATGTACCTAAGGGATTGCACTCACATAAGTCCTACCTCAATGAGAGGCTTATAAGTAGGCTCTCTTGTGCCACCTATTGTACATGAGCCATATCATGATTAGTGATAGCACTTATTGTACTTATCATCTCTCTCTCTCTCTCTCTCTCTCTCTCTGATATTGTTCTACTGTGATGCTTATTGATAAATGTAGAGCAATGATGGAATAGAGTAAATGCGTGATCTTTTAATCAATAATGTTGATTATGGGTTGACTAGATCATGCACATTATCAGTTCTGGTGAGAAATAGATAATTGTAGCAGCTGAGACAGATTGAGACAAATACATCATATACCTCAGAGTGATGCTGACCGATGCAGGTATGCGAAACAGCATGGTACAAGTGTAGGACATAAATTGCAATTTGATGTATGATGTGACAAATGTTCCAGAGAGAAGACCCACATTGAACAACTAAAGGGAGTACATGATTCTGCATAAATGGATGCACTCATTGTAGTTAGGCAATAGCCATAATGAAAACCATTTATCATGGATGAATTTGCAAGGGGTACCTGAAGGAATAATGCCAACTCACCACTTTTGTCATCATTGAGTCATTGGTGGCCATGGACATGCAGTTGCAATGTTATGCTTCATTACTGAAGATGAATTGAAATCGCCAGATTATCATTACAGAAGAGTGTAGGAATATTTATATTTATCTGACAAAGCTTAAGTGGAATCATATGCATATATAAGAAAACAAGTAAAGACTTATCAACCATGTAAAGACTTGAGTCAATTTATTGTGGGCTGTGTAAATGATTACGTTGGCTTTAAATTTATGTCATGAAAGCTGGAGTTAAGAATAAAAAGGTATGTGTATTGACAGTGAAAAACATTGAAAACCAAATAGAGTTTAATTCAGATTTCTGCTGTTTATTATTTAATGTTTGGTTTGCATGTGATAGTGTCATGCCTCTATTTTGTTGAAAACACCTTCAAAGCATTACCATAAGCTTATCATCTCCAACAATGCTTATCTCTAGGTTCTTAATTATTCAAATCACAACTATCAAAATTTAAAGCAATTGATTTGTATTCAAGTTGTGGAGTCGATGATAATAGCTAATGTTCGAAACAATAGAGCCAACTCCAAAGCCTCATCTACATATTGCCTTAGATGCCAATTCAGATAAGTAACTTTGTGCAAGTTGTTAATTAACAACAAAGAATCTCCTTCCACAATAAGCTTATCAATCCCTCTTGACATTGAAGCCACCATGTCTATAACTAATGCTTCACCTTTAGCCTCATTATTAGGTCTGACTCCCAAGAAGGGGGAGCAACCACACACCATTAGCATCTCTAAGAACAAAATCGGCCCCATCATTCCCTAGTTTGCCCCATGAAGCACCATCAAAACTCACATTCATAAATTCCACTAGAAAGGGGATCCCATGATTCTTTGGCATATTACCATTAGCATCTCTTTGGCGACTTTTATTGTTTCTAGCTCTCACCCCTTGTACAAGTGTTGGAGATTGTTGGAATATCATGCATATATGTGCTGACATTGATGTTTTGTCATTGATGTCAACATATTCCTACTGTTTGTGACAATGTTCCTGCTATGTTCAGTGAGAAGATTGGTTTATTACGGCTACTGTATTGAAGATCAAATGTTGAGAACGTACAGATGGTTTCAGGGATGTCTGTAGTTGACTTATGTCAATTTACAGAGGTTTGCATGGTGATTTTAGTAAGTTATGGATAATTGATCAAAGACTGGTATTTTGGATGTTCAGGAAAAAGACAATGTTTTAGTGTTTGGATTTGTATGGTTCGGTTATGCAATATTTTTGGTTGCTAACCTGGTGGTGAGTTTAGGACATGGATGTGTGTTCTCAGCTCGAGTGGTTCGTGGTTTGGATGCTGGCAAGCTATTTTTCTTAAGTGACAGAGGTTACTGATTGGTGTTCTTGTTGAACAGTGCAGAGAAAATGGCGAATTCTGAGATAGAGTTGTTTTGGTTGTTGCTATGGCATTTCGCGTTGTTTGTTGATGTTTCTAGATCGTGTCTTATTCATGTTGTTGGATTGCATTGAGTTATGTGATCATATTTGGTGATTTTCTTGTGGTGTGTTGATGTTCTTATTGTTCTTGGCCTACATGATGGTGTAGCGTGTTGCGATGGATCGACGCATGATTTATGGAGCTGCACCGTGTTTGAGGATGAAGATTTGGATCCTTACTATGTCTTTGCCGACATGTTTTGGATCGCATTGATGATTGTGTTTGTATTTGATTAAATGTTTGTAATTTAGGTCCTTGGCCGACCTTGAAGAAATAAGTTGATGAATTGTATAAATGTAATGATGTAATATCCCTTTGTGGATCGGATGTGTGGATGCGAAGAGAGGATCGTATGTGCGAAGAGTATGTGCGAAGAGGTATGAGTGGAATCTACAATTGAGGCAGAGATCTTATGTACTTCATTGGAACTGTATTGGAATAACAGAGATGTTATCAGTCAGCTCATGATTAGTGATTGTAATCCACAGTAGATTGTTGTCCATCTACTTGTTGTAAGGCAGCGAGCCTTCCTTTGGGTTGTAGCCCTTATTGTATTTGAGCAGTGAGCTCTAGGCAATGTGTCTGAATGCATGTGCATTCCCCTTGTAATACTCTCAACAGGGTATAGTGCTTTTAACAGAGTACATAATCTTGTGAGTTTGATCCCCACCGTGGTTTTTCTCTTAACCAGGTTTTCACGTCAAAAAATTTGGTGTTGTTTTGATTAATGTGTTGTGATCTTGCTTTAGTATTCATCATTCAGATCTAAGAATTAAAGGTTATAAGTAGATTGAGGTTTCAAGTTTTGGGACACAACTGATTCACTCCCTCCCCCCTCTCAGTTGTGTGTTGCCTTGTTTCTAACAATTGGTAGCAGAGCTAAGTCCTCTTTTGGAAGCTTGATTGCTTGAGGAGATCTGGGATGGCATCTTTTAAGGAGAGTCTGAGATTTGAAGGCACTAATTATTCCATATGGAAGGGTCGGATGATTACACACTTGAGGTGCATCGAAAACGATTACTGGGAAATCATTAAGAAGTCTTACAATCCTCCTGCGGATTTTTCTACTTCTACTACAGATGAGAAGAAGCAATTAGAGTACAATATCAGAGCAAAAGAAGCATTGTTGAGTGCCTTGTCAGATACAAAATATGCAAATGTCATGAAATTAGAGACTGCACATCAGATATGGACAAAATTAGAGGTTTTGCATGAAGGAGATGCATGTGTGAAGCAAGCTAAGGTACAGAGTTTGAAAGGAAAGTATGAGGCATTGAATATGAGCGAGGATGAAAACATTAGTTCTTACATACTAAAGGTGAATGAGCTTGTTTGTGGAATCAGATGCGTTGGTGGAACATTGGAGGAAGAAGAAATTATTTCAAAGATTCTTAGATCCTTGCCTCCTGCTTACAAACACAAGGTTGTTGCTATTGAAGAAAGTAGGACCGTGACTGCACTAACAAGAGACACATTGGTTAGTAAGCTATCTGCCTTTAAAATGAGTGAATTTGGTGATGCACTTCCTAAAGTTGAATCTGCATTTAAGGCTACTGTTTCTAAGGATAAGCAAATATATGACCCTGGAGAAAGTTCATCAAAGTTTGTATCCAAATATGCTAAGGAATGGGAAGAAATTGAAGAAGAGAGAAAGCTTGAAGAAATTGAAGCACTGATTGCCAAGAGATTGCCTAAGGGACCTGGTAAGTATCAAGGAAAGTTACCTTTGAAATGTTTTTCATGTAAAAAGATTGGTCATTTTGCTTCAAGATGTCCAGATACTAAACCTATGTACAAGCCAAGGAAATTCAAACCTAAATATCAGAAGAAGTGTTATTATGTTGTTGATGAAGGTGTAACTGATGATGAATCTGAAAAGAGTGAAGACGAGATTGTGTTTATTGCTATCAAAGATGAGAATCCTAGTTTCTTAAATGAAGAGAGAGCCTTGGTTTCACATGTGGATGAGAAAGATGAATGTGTTATTGACAACGGTTGTTCACATCATATGACTGGAGATAAAAGCAAATTTGTGAAGTTGGAGAGGTATGATGGTGGTGGTGTCAAATTCAGTGACAATACTCCTTGTGTGATCAGAGGTAGAGGTTCCATTACACTTGATGGTAAGAATAACACTGATGATATTTTGTATGTTTAAGGTTTAAGACATAATCTTTTGAGTGCTGGACAGCTAGTTGACAAAGGTTATAATCTACAATTCAAGGATGGAATGTGCAATATCATTGGGAGTTTTGGAGTTGAGATTGCATCAAGAACAAAGACCAAGGTAATGTATTTCATTTGAATAGTGCAGAGAATAGATGTTTGATTGCTCAAGTTGATGACAGTTGGTTATGGCACAAAATATTTTGTCATGTGAACTTTGATAACATTGTGAAAATAAGCACTACTAAAGCAGTGAGAGATTTACCTAAATTGTTGAAGCCTTCTAATGCGATGTGTAAGGAATGTCAGTTGGGTAAGCTTACTAAATCTACTTTCAAAAGCAAGACTTATTCTTCAAGTGGATTGTTGGATCTGGTACATACTGATTTGTGTGGCCCTCTGCTAGAACTAGAAGTTATTATGGAGATAGGTATTTCATATTGTTCATTGATGACTATTCAAGGATGATGTGCGTTACATTCTTAAAGGAGAAATCTGAAGCTTTTGACAAATTCAAAATCTTTAAGGCTATGGTTAAGACTGAAACAAGTATGAAGATGAAATGTCCGAGATCTTATCAAGGTTGAGAATTTACATACGGTGAATTCAATGCATTTTGTGAAGAGCATGGGATAAAGAGGCAAATGTCTGCTCCCCGAACCCCACAACAGAATGGTATTGCAGAGAGAAGAAATAGAACTATCCTAGACACTACAAGGACAATGATGATTAAGGGAAATGTACCACAAGTCTATTGGAGAGAAGTGGTTAGCACTGCAACCTACACATTGAACCGAGTTAAAATCAAGCAAGGTACTAATAAGACCCCTTATAAGCTATGGTATAGTCATGTCCCTACAATGAACTATTTTAGAATCTTTAGAAGCAAATGTTATATCAAAAGAGATGAAGATTTAGGGAAATTTAATCCTAGATGTGATGAAGGTATCTTTCTTGGTTATTCTACAAAGAGCAAAGCATACAAGTGTTACAATAACAGGTTGAGAAAGATAATTGAGACTGCTAATGTCAAAGTGGATCGAAGCTATCAGAAACAAGCTAGATCTTGCCGATATGAATCAGATGGTGATTAAGACAATCCAGAAATATAGGTACAGAATTAGAATGGTTCGGTAGATCAAGATGAAGAAGTGGAGACACAAGAGTAAGCTACAAATGCAAATCCGAAGACTCCGAGGTATGTGAGGTTAAATCATTCTAAAAATTAGAATATGGGTAATAAGAATCAAGGTGTTCAGACTAGAGGAAGAATTGCTAGAAATAGAGATGAAATTTGTCTGATTTCTAAGATTGAACCTAAAGATGTTGATGAAGCATGTAAAGACAAAAGTTGGGTTAAAGCTATGGAAGAAGTATTGCCACATATTGAAAAGAACAAAACATGGATCCTAGTTCCCAAACCTAAGGACAAGAATGTGATCGATCTAAATGGGTATTCAAAAACAAATTGAATGAAGATGGTGAAGTGGTTCGGAATAAAGCCAAACTTGTTTGCAAGAGATACTCAAAGATGGAAGGTATTAATTTTGAGGAGACCTTTGCCCCTGTTGCTAGAATTGAAGCTGTTAGAATGTTTCTTGCATATTCTACTAACAAAGATTTCAAGGTGTATTAGATGGATGTTAAATCTCTGAATAGAGAGTTGGAAGAGGAAGTCTATATTGTGCAGCCTGATGGATTTCCCTTGACTGATCAGATTGACATAGTTTGTCAAATGAAGAAAGCATTGTATGGATTGAAGCAAGCCCTTAGAGCCCGGTATGCAAGATTGGATAAGTATCTTTTAAAGCTTGGATTCAATAAAGGTACTGTTGATAGTAACTTGTACTTCAAAATTGCTCATTATAATATTTTGATTGTTGAAGTCTTTGTGGATGATATCATTTTTGGTGGTAATGAAAAGTTGGGTAAAGAGTTTGCTAATGAGATGCAAAAAGAGTTTGAGATGTCCATGATAGGTGAGATGAAATTCTTTCTTGGTCTGCAAATTATACAATCAAAAAAAGGTATTTCATATCTCAGGTCAAGTATGTGAAAGAATTGTTGAAGAAGTTCGGTATGGAAGATTCAAAACCAGTTTGTATTATGGTTACCAGTTGCAAATTGACAAAAGATGATGATTCACCTATGGAAAATCAAACAAGATACAGATCTATGATTAGTGGATTATTGTACTTGACACAGACCAAACCTAATATTATGAATGCAGCTTGCATTATTGCTAGATTTCAAGCAAATTCGAAAGATATTCATGTTGTGGCAGTGAAAAGAATATTCAGATACTTGAAAGGAACAGCTAATTATGGTTTATGGTATGGTAAGGATAATGATTTCACATTGAGTGATTTTACTAATACGGATTGGGCAGGTAATGTAGATGACAGAAAGAGTACAAGTGGAGGATCATTCTTCTTGGGTAAGAGGTTAGTTTCATGGTCAAGTAAAAAGCAAAATTGTATATCACAATCTACTGTTGAGGCTGAGTATGTTAATGTTGTTAATTGTACACAAGTGATATGGATGAAGCAAATGTTGGAAGGTATCAGAATATGTATTGATGAGCCTATTGCTATCTATTGTGACAAATCAAGTGCTATCAATATTTCAAAGAATCTTGTGTTACTCAAAGACAAAGCATATATCTATCAAGTATCATTTCTTGAGAGATAAGATTAATGAAAAGGAAGTCAGATTGGAATTGTCTACTACAGAGCAGATTGCAGATATTTTCATGAAGCCCTTGCCAAAGGACACTTTTGAGTATCTTTGAGGTAAGCTTGGGGTGATTGCCAATCCTGATAAAAGCTAGAGATGCATTGATGTGCATCAATCCAGTGTTCTTACAGAGATTATTATTGATCTAGATTGATGTTTTTGTGGCTGCTACTCACTGGGAATAGTTAGTCTTGTGAAGTATGTTATTTAGTTGTTATGATGTTTTTGGCTTCTATGACTTAGTGCATATATGTGCCTTTGTCATTGATGTCAAAGGGGGAAAGATAGCCATGTGAATAAGAAGTGTGAGACTAAGAAGAGATTGTTCTCAGTTGGAGAAGATTTGTTAGAGAGACTCTGAAAGATAATATTGTGGATATTGTTGGTAATACTGTTGATATGGTTTCTTTGTGCATTGATCGTTTTTCACATCATATGTTGCCATCAATGCCAAAGGGGGTGATTGTTGGAATATCATGCATATATATGTTGACATTGATGTTTTGGCATTGATGTCAACATATTCCTACTGTTTTTGACACTGTTCCTAGTATGTTCAGTGAGAAGATTGGTTTGGTATGGCTACTATAATGAAGATCAGATGTTGCGAATGTACAGATGGTTTTAGGAATGTTCGTAGTTGACTTATGTCAATTTACAAAGGTTGACATGGTGATTTGAGTAAGTTATGGATGATTGATCAAAGACTAGTATTTTGTATGTTCAGGAAGAGACAGTGTTTCAGTGTTTGCATCGGTATGGTTCGATTATGCAATATTTTTGGTTGCTAACCTGGTGGCGAGTTTTTGACATGGATGTGTGTCCTCAGCTCAAGTGGTCCTTGATTTGGATGCTTGCAAGGTTTTTTTCTTAAGTGACAGAGATTACTGATTGGTGTTCTTGTTGAACAGTGCAAAGATAATGGTGAATTTTGAGACAGAGTTGTTTTGGTCGTTGTTATGGCATTTCACGTTGCTTGCTGATGTTTCTAGATAGTGTCCTATTCGTGTTGCTGGATCACATTGAGTTATGTGATCGGATTTGGTGATTTTCTTGTGGCGTGTTGGTGTTCTTATTGTTCTTGGCAGACATGATGGTGTAGCGTGTTGTGATGGATCAAGGCGTGATTTATCGAGCTGGAGCGTGTTCGAGGATGAAGATTTGGATCCTTACTATGTCTTTGCCAACATGTTTTGGATCACATTGATGATTGTGTTATATTTGATTAAATGTTTGTAATTTAGGTCCTTGGCCAACCTTTAAGAAATAAGTTGATGAATTGTATAAATGTAATGATGTAATATCCCTTTGTGGATCAAATGTGTGGATGCGAAGAGAGGATTGTATGTGCAAAGAGGTATGAGTGGAATCTACAATTGAGGAAGAGATCTTATGTACTTCATTGGAATTGTATTGGCATAACAGAGATGCTATTAGTCAGTTCATGATTAGTGGATTGTAGTCCACAGTGGATTGTTGTCCATCTACTTGTTGTAAGGCAGTGAGCCTTCCTTTGGGTTGTAGCTCTTGTTGGATTTGAGCAGTGAGCTCCAGGCAGTGTGCATTCCCCTTGTAATACTCCTAACAGGGTATGGTGTTTTTAACAGAGTACATCATCTTGTGGGTTTGATCCCCACCGTGGTTTTTCCCTTGACTGGGTTTCCACGTCAAAAATCTTGGTGTTATGTGTTGATTAATGTGTTGTGATCTTGCTTTAATATTCATCATTCAAATCTGAGAATTAAAGGTTATAAGTTGATTGAGCTTTTAAGTTTTGGGCCACAACTGATTCACCCCTTCCCTCTCAGTTGTGTGTGTTGCCTTGTTTCTAACAACAAGAAGCATACTCAAATCTTAATAAGACTAAAGCATTACGTATGGTATAGCTTGCAAGTCCTAGCTCTAATATAGATTATTTAATATTTGTAATATTGTAAATAATACGTCCACATGGAAAAGGGCATCCCACTTGGACGAAATCTTTGAAGAGCACACAACAAATACTATGGGGGGGAGGTGGATTAGTATTTTAACTTTTAAACACATGAACAACACAAAAAATAAGAGATAGAATAGAGAGCAATTATCAACAAGGAGCACACCAGATTTCATGTGAAACACCCTTTTGGATAAAAAACCACGACACATCAAATGGTGTTATAAACGAAACGGGCACGAACCCAGATTACAAAAGTTAGCACCAACTCACAAGGAGCACCAACTCCCAAAGAGCACCAACCCTCCCCAAAGCACCAACTCAATTGTAAAATTCAATAATTTTTTCAAACAAGCACAACACTACAAACACCATGCAGAAATTACACAACACCCTTAATTTGAAATATAAAGCAGCAACACACTATTCTCCAAGCAGAGCAATTCAACTCCTTAATCAGCAACATATCCTTCTTCAATTATGCTATAAGACCGACTGTATGTCTCCCACAAAAATCCCCTTTTTGTTCTTCAACCTAGATTTGCAATTATCTTCTTCTTCTATATATCTGCTCTTACCTCCTTTTTAACACCACACCAAAGACAAATCATCGACTCTTCATGCCTGCATATATTAAAAAAAAACTGCTCTCAAGAATCACATCGTACAGAATAAATATTGCTCTACACTAAATATTTCTTCAACGCCCAACAATAATTACATCCCGACAATTACCAGAAATTGTGACCTTTGTGTTGAGAGATGATTGTGGAAGTATATATCACTCCCATAAAATGCTCGACTACTATATGAACAACTTCCACCTCATAAATGCTGCATCACTCAAACACAACACCACCTAGTCCATTTGAGAGATTAACCCTGAAGGTCTATTTCAAACAGTTCAGAAATTTTCATAAACATTAACACAGCTCCTATATTTTAATGCATTCACTCCTTTTTCATCTGAAACGACTCCTTGATTACTCGATTCTATATATCCTGACATGACAGAAGACTGCTGCTAAAAATGGCACCATGCATCTCGATTCATTTATTAAAGTCAAAAACATCGTCTCCACCTTCAAAAAGGCTCCGCCCAAGAAAAAGCGATTTAATTCAAGGCGTTACAGCAACCCCACTCATATGCAATACAAGCCTGAAGCTATCACACTATAGATAGGAAGAAATAATAAATTTGTTTCCCAAACAAAAATGTCATGAAAAATGGGAATATATGTGATGCATACTTTAAACTAGCCACCACATTTGCCAAACACTATCGCCCCAAAACATTAATTCGATTTGAATTCCATAGTGGTCATCTTTTGAAGATTCAACTGACAACATTTCAATAGTCTGACTTGGCACAAGTCATCAGGTGAAGTAGATAAGTAGGGAGCTTAAGCAAACGCCCAACCAGCTCAAGCAAACAACTAAGCAGCTCAAGGATGCAACCAAGTAGCTCAGCCAAACAACCAAGTAGCTCAACCAAACAACCAACCAGCTCAAGCACACAATCAGGTAGCTCAAGCAAGTAACCACGTAGCTCAACCACGCAACCAAGTAGCTCAAGCAAACAACTAGACAACTCATTCCAATTCTCTATTACTTCGAGTAATTCTCCGAAATTTATACGACCTTGATCATCGACCTTTGACATCAATGACAACATATTTAACAGTCTTCCCCTTTGTCATTGGTGGCAACTCCATCTAAAACCGACTTGAAACAAAGCAGCTCTAAAATAATATTGCTCCCCCTAACTTACTACTCCTTTGACAGCAATGATTGAAACCATCCTGCATGACTGAAATGGGGCTGAAAGAATGTTGGGTGAATATTTTGCAGCCGACAATTTTAAGGATCAATTGCAAAAGAGTGGTTCCAACCACAGTGTGCGAGACACAGTCTCTCCTAATTATAAGGGAAGGCTCCCCCTTCTTATTGCTACTAAGGTCAAGAAAACACTTAACTACTTCTATTTACACTAAGCTAAGTCAGAGCGGGACATTCATCATATTCTCTATTTGAAATGGGGACGTGACAGTCCGCCCTTCCCTAAATTGCTTGTCCTCAAGCAATTAGACGCTCGTCCTTATGATCCCTGAATCAACAATTCCATCTTGAGATTAGAAAGGTCATATATTGGTAAACATAGCTGTATCAAATTTAAAAACAATGTTTTATTACAACAAATATCTGAAGGGTAACACTTATCTTGACTCAGTATAGTACTTCCATTTTCCACTGTTACAGGTTGCTTTACTCCTTGGTGCATAATCTTTAGAGATATAGAATCCTTACCTTATTTCTTTTTATGAATTTAAACATTCACCAAGAATGGTTTGACAATCACCAAGAATGTCTTTGATTGTTGGTTCCTTTTAGGAATCTCGACATTTGTAACTAATGCCCTCCACCAAGGATATCTAGGATCTTTGGATTCCCTTTAGGAACTTGCAAAGAGTTGTTAGAGGGAAAGCAAATTGTAGACATATAACATAATTTAAGAATCTAACAAGTTATCTATCCAATTCTTAACACCCCCTAAGAGAAGTCTGCCAAGTCAGGCTCATAACCTTTGGTAGGGACCCTTTGGCTTGAATGATCTCATTCTAAGCGGCCCCTGGGCTATTCTTGTTGTCATTCTCTGGAGCGCATCCCTTAGGACTTCCTGAGCGACGTCTACCAAGTCGGGCTCGTGACCTTTGATAAGGACCCTCTGTGGTCCTTTGGCCAAATCTTGTCGTCGTCCACTGGAGCGCATCACTCAAGGCTCCCAAGTGAAGTCTGCCAGGTCGGGCTCATAACCTTTGATAAGGACCCTTTTGCGGTCCCCTGGTTAAATCTTGTCGTTGTCCTCTGGAGCACATCCCTAGGGACTTCCTAAGTGACGTCTGCCAGGTTGGGTTCATGACCTTTGATAAGGACCCTCTATGGTCCTTGGCCAAATCTTGTCGTCGTCCACTGGAGCGCATCCCTAGGGCTTATAGGCTAACCTTTATTGGGTCCATTCCTCTTCTTGTTAGGGACATCCCCTATCCAAGGCTCTTACACTGGTCAATAAATGACCCATTCCCCTTCTTGGAAGAGACATTCCCTATCCAAGGCTCTTAGGCTGGTCAATAAATGACCCATTCCTTTTCTTCATAGGGACATTCCCTATCCAAGGCACTTAGGCTCGTCAATAAATGACTCATTCCTCTTCTTGGTAGGGACGTTGTCTTTCCAAGGCTTAATCACATATGCATTTGTGGTCATCAGTATATACTGGCTTATGAGAGATCATATCCACCTCCTGAGATTATATCAATCTCAAATTGACAACAAGGATTTTATCAACCCTCAAATTGTCATTCCTTGGAGGTTTATATTAGGCTCTCTTCCTTCAATCATAGCTTGGAAATGAATACAAGATTCATGCTACTGGTGTTGTCGTTTTATGAATATATATATTTATTTGCTCCCTTATTCGATGATTCCATGTTTATCTTTTACCCTACAGGATGGCAGGATCATGCTCTGATACCACTGTAATGTCCACCTTTCATATTAATTTGGATATTTGGGCCTACTACTTGAATTCTCCATTTTTTTGCTATGATTTTCACTTCCAAACTCATGTAACGAAGAGTATCAATGTTATTTCAAGAATATATATTTGTATATTCAATACTGACACGACTATTGTTTTATGAATATCACTGTTATCCACGATCGAATAATTAGAGTCATGCCTAATGAATTGATTATTTATATTTATGGCACTTCTTCAATATAGCCAACCTTCTCACTTATTGTTATTTCCATGCTTATAGTATCTCTACACGTTGGATAGTGTTTATCAATGTTTGGACCAACGCATCAATTGCTGTAAAGAATTAGACCATACCTCCTTGAGCCAATCAATTCCTCATATCAGTTTATCTACTGCCCTACATTCTTAAAGTTATATTAGTATTGGTTTGAATGGTCGCTGCGTTGATATATAGGTAGGTCGCAGTGCTCTCTTTATATGCTAGTGTATTTCATATATTTTCTCTTTTCTTTTTATGCTAACTTCTCCAGAAGTCTTCTTTGTTTCTCGCATATTTCTGATTCTGATGTGTTGCTACAGAAGATATATATATTTCATTCGTAACATCTTCTTATTTTCTGACTACAGAATTCTTTCTTCCTTGACGTTGGGTAGCATTATTAATAATGTGACTTGTAAATTATGTCCTTTGCAGATCTCCGCACAGTTGGTGCAAATTACTACATTCATATATGATTCAGTTTGTAAGTCAGAATACAATCGATCGAATGTGTTCAAACTGTGCAAATGACTGTATTATATCCACTGAGTGTATTGGATGGTGCTCTGTGAAGTAATAGACTGTACGCTGACTGTCTATGAAGTGTTAATTGAATCTGATTAGATTCTATCAGCTTTCGACTAGGCTCCTCTCCTCTACTAGATCATTTGCTGACTATATATACTTCTCCGTTCGGCAGGAATTCTCCTATCCCAATCGCTCTTTTGTTCAATGCTTGATGATCAATTTTCTCTAGTCATCGATAACATCACTTATAGATAACTTGTATTATTGTTGGTCTTCATGTGCGATTGTTCTTATATATATAGAGTTACTCGATCAAGTGATTAGATGCTTGGATATCAATGTGAACTTGCCTCCGTATGATCGCTGGTTGTCTGTACGCAGAGATGTGTTTATTCATGTCTACCGTATCATATAGAAATGAGTAGTCGCTTTTGTATTCACTTTATTTTGCGGACTGGACATATAAAAATACTGAATGGATTATTCGATTGCCAATTAGATAAGGGTGTGTGCGCTGGATTGGCTGTCTTTTTCCCCCCATCCTCTATGCGGTCGACCATGCTTTATAAGGCTATGAGCGACTTTAGAAGTCACAACCTTTGGTAGCCGACGGTACTAAAAGCCGTCGGCTTAACGAAATCATTTATCTTCTCTTTCTTTTTTTTATATATATTAAGTTTATATAATACAAAATATTAATTATAATATTAATATTATATGATAATATATTGAATGAATATATATATATATATATATTATGAATATTATATTGTTAATATTATATATTTAATATAAATATTGATATGAATCATAGTTCAAAATATCGTTATCGGCAACTTATCGCCAGGGGCAAAAAAAATATCGGGAAAATATCGGAGATAAATCGGCAACTTATCGGCAAAAATATCAGGAACTTGAAAAATTGCTTAAATTTAATTTGAAATGCATTTTTTTGCAAATTGCTCTAAAACACTGCAAATCACATTTTTCCCTTCAAACCCTTTTTTCCTCTCCCAAACATCAATTTGCAAACAAGAAAATGTGAAATAACTGCTTTTTGGGCCATTAGTCCCTATTAGCAGACTGTGGCAGATATTTTGGCGAAATATCGCTGATATTTTGGCAGTAAGTTCATGTTTTTTCGACAATAAGTTTGAAACTTATTTGCGATATGTACTCCACGATAAATTTACGTGTTTTATCGCGACCTCCAACTTATCACGATAAGCTTACTTATCAGCGATATATCTACCATATTTTAATCTATTATGAATATTATCCAATATTTAATATGAATATTGATATGATACATAATAACATTTTATTATATACCGGCTAACATAAAATATTATATTATATTTAATAATTGATTATAGTATATTATAATATTACTATATTCATTAATATATAATACTATATATATTAATTATATTATAATATATATTTATTATTATATTATTTATTATATTAAAACTTTACATCATTATATCACTATATTATATTGAATAATAAATTATAATATTATTACATTCATTTATGAACATAATGTTATATTATACTAAATTAATAATTATTTATTATTTAATTATTATAATTCTATTTGAAATAGGGACATGACAAATAGGTTTCCTAGGCCCTTCTAGGTGCCCCTTGTGTGAAAAAGATAGTGAGAGTGTAGATCATTTACTTGTGGGGTGTAACTTCTCCTATCTTTGTTGGATGTGGTTGGCTGAGAAATTGAGTTGGAAATCTGCGTTCCAGAATGATATTGTGGAGATATTCAAAAGTTGGGCAAGGGCTAAGGCTAATGATCTATTCAGCAAAATATGTAGAATTGCCCCCTCAATGTTGATATGGGAAATCTAGAAGGAAAGAAATAGACATATCTTTAAAGAGACTAAGCTTAGTCTAACTCAATTTTTGAATAAAGTAGAAGCTAGTATAGTTGAGATGGTGAATTGTAGAAATATGCTGGGACGAACAGACATGATATTCTCAAGAGAAGATGATGCTATTCGAAAAAATTGGTAATGGTTTAAAGATTACTCCATTTTTCGGGAAAGGGCAATCGGATAAAGAAGATAAGAGGGCTAATTGTGTGTGGAAACCTCCCACTTTAGGATAGTATAAACTTAACTTTGATGGTGCATCAAGGGGTAACCCGGGGAGGCAGGAGCTGGGTGTTGTATCCACAACTGGGAAGGTATTAGGATTGCGAGTAGATTAATATATCTTGGACAGGAATCTAACAATTATGCTGAATTCTCGGCTTTAATTGAAGGACTACTATTATGTAACAGGCTAAACCTAGAGAAAGTTGAAATTGAAGGGGACTCTTCTTTGGTTATCAACGATGTAAGTGGAAAAAACCCAAATTGGCGCCTAAATGGTATGGTGGGGAGAATCATAGAGCTTCTTTCTAAGTTACCCCATTAAACTGCGAATCATATATACAGGGAAGGTAATAAAGTTGTCAATGCCCTAGCAAACGAAGGTGCTGATGGTAACACAAAGGAATCTATTAATACTTAGTTCCCCCTCAGTTAAGCTAAGGTACTAGATACGAGTGACTTAAAATCATCTTTCCCCTCTGATAATAGAGTTAGGCTAAAATCTTAGCAAAGTTCAAGGAACTTTGGTTAGTTTTTGGGAAGCCATCTCAGAGTCACTGCTTTGGGAATGGGTTGAGGCAATAAAAACTGAAAAGATGTGTCTTATATCACTGACTAAGATCCTTGCTCTCAGATATTATTATATAGCGCTGCATATCAGTTAGAAGAAGTTATAGGAAGCTAGAAAGGGTCTCTCATACCTGGAGTTTTAATATGTTAAGATAGATAGTGGCAGAAGCAAACATATGGAAATAATCTTTTAGGGGATGTATCTAATTTAGGTATGAGGGTTCTAGAAGATGCTAAAGATTAATATAGGAATATGGAAGACGTTGTCAGGACGAAGGTAGATAGGTAGAATCTCCTATGATACTTCTCATAGGGGGTTAAAAATGTCTCAATGATCAGCTCTCATTAAGCCTTTAGAAAAATGTCTTTTCCAAATCATAGATAAGCAGTTAATAAGGGTCAATAGTTGCTAGTGTCCCATATAGATTTCTCTGTCTAAGATAATCAAGACTAGGATTGTAGATGTTCATATAGACAATCCTGTGTTATAGCTTTCTATGATGAAAGGAAGGTAACAATGTAGGCAACAGATGTTGAGAATTGTAGATAAAAATTCTAACTCATCAAGGGTTAAGGATACAAATGAATAATTCTTAATATCTCATATATATCTTATAGACAGAAAGCAAGGTAGACGATAGTAAGTATAGGTTGAATCAAGAAGGCAAAATGAGACATTATGTTATACCTATATCTAAATATAGAGAGGCCTAAAAAAACTGAATAATTGAAAGATCTAACAGAAAATTAAAATGATTACGATTTGTAGGCCATTTTATTTTTCACCTTTTTAAGTAGAAAGGTAGATCATTTTCTGATTTCTTATGGGGTTGATTACTTAATTCAAGGATAATATTAGAAAGGATGAGAGCAGTATGCTAAAGCAGAAACAATAATCGTTAAGTAGGATGGGATTTTAGTTAAATCAGGCTGGAATAACACTACTAACTATGAATAGACGAGTGATGCTTTAAAATAATTATGGCAATTATCAGATAAGGTCTTCTTAAATCATCATTTCTCTAATTTCAGAGAATCTAATGGGGCAACTCGAATACAACTGTAAGCCATAGCAAATGTTAGCCTTAACTTGTGATTATTACCAAATAACCCTAAGCACCTAAGCATTTAATCTAATAATGACCCAAGGTATGATTAGACGTTAATGCTGAGATTGGTAAAGTATTTAGTAAGAACTATAGGAAAGTGCAACTGCAAAGAAATAAGTAATAGGACATGGATTCCCGATGAAGAACTAATAAATTAATAATGTAAAGTGTGAAACGAGAAATGATTTCTCCTTCACATCATATCTACTTAAAAGCGAAGTAATTATGTCATGTCAGTAAAACTAGTAAAGAAACATGTGTAAATTGTTGTCCAATTAATGAGTTAAGGTCCTAACATGTGTTGGCATTCGATGAAATATCAGATTACGGAGGCCAAATTTTATTAACAAATGTATAGTCATTACTCTGTGAGAGCAATGGAATAGGCTTCTACAATGGAAACCAATGTTATGGTTTTTCACAGGAAAGAAAAAAGGAAAATGGCATTTTGAGGAAGTATTCAGTCGGAAAGATGGTATAAAATACTGGTTATCTCTGATGATATGACTAGAAGGGCAGTCGAGAAGATTTTTGGAGAAGATGGGAAGGATTTTGAATACACGCTCAGAACTAATGGAGCGATTGTAGGCACATTCATATGTTACCTCTTTCTGGCCAGAGTCCCCAGGGTAGATATAGTGCAGTTATGTAAGGCTATCTTTAAGGATAAAAATCTCCTGGGACTGGAAGAAGTTATCTATAGTGTTGATAAGAATCTGGAAATCCCACTACCAGAGGTTTACATGAAAGTAGAAGTGGGTAGCCTAAGGGATAGGAAGAATTTGGTTAAGTGTCCAATAATGTTATTCAAAAACAAGAAGGCGATTGATGAGCGTTGGGCGGAAATAGAGAGGAATGTGGGCTTTTGCTAAAATGGCATAAGATGGAGCCTGCAGAAGATACGGTTTGGTTTGCTGAATACATGAAAGCGGAAGGATATGAAATTCCAGATTCGTTCCAGGGAGTATCCCTTGACAGGATACATGTGTTGGCACCAAAAATTATCAAAACCAGCTGGCAAAAGAAAGTTAAAAGGGTGGTAAAGAGCAGAATTCCCATGGGACTCGGAGACGAAGAAATGGAGGACTCGGATGAAGAACTGGTACTACTGAAGAAGAAATAGATAGAAAAAAGACTATATATCTATATCCTAGGGTTCAGTTTTGTAAAAGATGAACCCCTTTTTGTTAGCTACAGGGCCTAAGCAGTCATAAACATAAATAGACAAGATATGTCCTATCCATAAGGAGGCCTATATTAGAAGATATGTAGACAAGGTAAGATGATCTGGTAGAAATACTTTCCGTTTTAAGTTTATAATGACGGCTGTAAGGGTATATTGTTTAGTTAAATAGATTATCTTTATGGATGTAATTTCTTTTACGTGCCTTAGACAATGAGCCAGTGAAAACCCCGTGAAAGAACATATAAGGTGAATGAAATTTCAATATACTTTATGTTAAAGGAAATTCAAAATGTAATAGAAAGGGAGAATGGACTCGGAATCAAATTGAAAATTATTTGATTAAATGAATTTCTTCTTTATGTCATTTTTACCATGATAATGATTATCAATGTTGGATATATATCTTTAATTTCAAAGAAGAATAGAAACACCTAAAAGAATAGGGATTTTCAGGCATGTTTGTAAGGGAAGAGTAGTAATATAAATGAAATATCAAAAATCTAAGAAATGCATTTTATGTTAGGTAATAAACACAAAATGAAAGAACCCTTAGAAAGATTGATGTGCAATTTTTCTTAAAATAGATTAAATCCTTCGGATTCCTCTTCTGACTCTCTGAGGAAATCGTATATGAAAAGGGCTTTAAAATTTTATTAGCATATCTTATAGCTTTTAGACCTTTGCTAGAATAGGAAGTTGAATAAACAGGAACGAATATGAGGAGGTCAGGAGATATAGGGTTTCCGGATAAAGTTACGAAGTTGAGGAGTCTATTTAACTAAGTCATGATAACAACTTTCCTTCGCAAGGCACCTGCATTAAGTTTTTTAATCATGTCTACACCAATTAAACTGAAAGGTGCTAAGCCGCAGGTTGCCTTTGAAGGGGAAATTACCATCAACAGATTAAAATCTGTTATGTTAAATACACACTCTCTAATCTTAAGAGTCATATATCGAATCCTAGGTAGGCAATTTTTAGCCAATGAAGATTGATATAGGGTTAACTCTGATATCCCCGTGATGTTCATAGCGATGGCCTTTCAGGTAGATCCTGGGAAATCGGATATAGGAAGATTGTGTAATAGAATTTTCAAGAGGAAATACTTAGGGGATCTAGACAAGGTGATACAAAATATTAGAAGGGATTTGACTATAGCTAGACCGAGATTCTACTATAAGCCTATGCTTAGTGGGAGACCAGTTCCTTCAACACCAATTTTGGTTACAGAGGATTTAACTACTCTAATTTCTAGGTCCCCAATCATACGAAGGAACCTGGATTTCCTTTTCTTCCTCCATGTTAGGGCTGCAGATGAGGAAAATTGGTTTTACAATTATTGGCATGAAGATGATGTAGGAATGATAGACAGGGATGGCTTTCGTGATTCGGAATCTGAAGAATTGATCGAGGGAAGGCTTGAGGAAGTTGGACCGAGATGGCAAAAAAGATAGATGGAGGACTCTCTACAAACTCCCAGAGTTTGTAGAAGCAGCTAATTGATTTAACGGATGAGACTGTTGTTAAACCAATTTCATCCCTTGTTATATTTTATGCTATAATCCTTCTGTGAAAATGTAAATTTGGCTCACGGCTTTTCAAGTTATCAAATTTCATAAGATTCGAATTGATATGATTCTGTTCCATGTAAAGGTGTTTGCATTTGTATTAGCAAATCTTTGGATATAACATCGATGCTAAAATGAAAATTAGATAGATATCTTTCTGTAGCTGGGCTCTTAAACAACAGGGGATAAGTGCCCGAGACTTGAAATAGCTATATATTTGGTTTAAGGTTGAATGATAGTCAAAAGTGTGATTACCATCAATGATTCCCTCACAGCTAAACTAGAGACAAGATAAACAGAGGAACAATTATATAGAATAAGACAGGAAAACAAAGTGGGGGAAAAGGTTAAAAGGTTAAGATTAAGATTCTAATAAAAAATTCTTAGATATTTTGTGAGATTAGAATTAGTTAGATCTCCTGTTATAATATGTTTTTACGTTTTGAAAGGTAGACTCTTAAAACAATATCGATAGACTAGCATCTGCGAAAGGGCGAGGAAAAGGCTTAGATTAGCATTACATTTAAGTTTAATGGCATAAAAGAGTTTAGATGAAAACATATATATAACTTGTTTGATTTAAATATGTTGAAACATGAATAGATGTATATATGGATATATTTTTATTTTTATTTTAGGCATATTATGAGAGATAAACATCAAATGATATATATATATATATATATATGAGCATATTAATATATATATATATATAAAATAATGATAAAAAAACACACTTCTCTTCCCCTCAAACAATCTCTCTCCTTGGAATTACAAGCCCTTACTTTTTAGCTCTTCTTGTTTAGGTATAGAGTTAATATAAAAATTGAGGAAACGATAAACAGCCTGCCTTTTCTTATGAGATATGTATTAGTCTTATATCTTAAAGCATAAGATAGATGAATACCAATAGATATATCTTATCCATAATCTGATTGTCTTGTTTATAAGGTTTTTTGGTTCAAAAATTATTTCTTATTCATGATCAAATCTAACTAAGGAATCTGGAAGCTAATTGGCAAAAAGGAGATATAGTTTCTTGTGATAAGATTTGTGCAGGAACAGAGCAAAGCGAACGGGAAAAGGAAAGTAAAGAGAGAAGATATAGTGCCTTAGATTGTGTAATACCTCTATAATAATAAGAAATGTGCTATAGGCACAACAGTGACTAAGGGAATGCCCTTAAAAAGACTATGAAAGTGTAGTCATCTATAAATAAAGGAATGCCTTTATATTTTATGTACTTAGCTTATTGTTTGGACTTTGGTCCCAGGCAAGACTGAAGGTTTTCTTCTCGTTCTTTCCTACCAATGCCCGCAGTGAATGGAGACATTGTAAACTTCTTTATTCTATTAATAAAATTATCTGGCTTGGACCTTTACTGATTAAAAAAAAAACTGTATGTTTAACCTTCTTTGTCACTCAAACACTGATATATATATATATAGAGAGAGAGAGAGAGGGAGAGAGAGAGTTGAGGATCAACTGTCCATCAATGAAAACTAGTGTTATCATCAACAAGCTGATCTTGTAAACAAGCGCTTTGGTCCTCGAACTTACAACAATCTCAACTAAGCACCTTTGACATTGATGACAATATTTCTAACAGGAATTGTTGAAAGTAAATTTAATTTATTTATTTAATTTTATTTATGCCATGTTCAATATGTATATAAAGTTATAATATTTTTTAATGTGTTATTTACATATTTTTAATGTGTTATTAACATCATTTTAGGTTGGTGAGACCCGATTTGCATCTCATACAATTGTTATGAGACAACTTTTGAAGGTGAGAGAGGCATTGGGTGCAATGGTTATTAGCAACCAATGGGGTATTTGGAAGCACTCAAATTCAAAGAGGGCCCAAAAGGTCAAGTCGTTGATCTTGGATGACGATTGGTGGGTTCGTGTGGAATGTGTATTGAATTTTACTGAGCCTATAGTGCGCACCCCCAGAATACAAAATTTGGTTAATTCTGGTTTTTTTGCAGGAATACTGATTTTTGTTGTTTTTTGTCAACTTTTTGGAGTTTTTTTTGGTTTTTCCTTGCCGGCAATGAATGCAATGCATAAAGTAACCAATGCTGATTAATATTGATCAAACCTAAAGTCTAAATCACCAAAATAATTTAAGTCTGATTTTTTATTGAAACTTTCTAACCAAATACAAGGCCATACCAAGTGATTCGCCAGGTTGACGCCATATGGTGACAGCTACAACACATGTATGGTCTGAAATTGTCAGATCTGCTCCAACCGACTGGAAATCCTCAGGTTTTTGATGAAGTTCTGCTATGTAAATGTTTCCACTTCTCAGCTGGGTAACATTCAGACTGATTTGAAGCTGTACGGCTTAGTGTTGGGCCCTAACTGCTGTTGACTGCTGAAGAAAAGCACTGATAAAGTCTGGTAGATGCCTGATCTGCAAACTACTGTGATGAAAGCGCCAAAAATCTGCCCAGGAAGTCACTGCAGACTCACGCATAGCAGCAATTTAGTCAGTGTTGATCCTGTATGAGGTAGTATGGCTGAAAAATAGGCTGATAATTTTTAGATCTGCAATGCTGAAGCAATTCTATAGCCTGCTGCTGAATATTTGCCCTTCTGTTTGCTAGAATCCAATGTATTTCACCTCCAAATTGATCTATATTGAAAACCTGTAAAAATCCCCCTTGGGTGGTATCTCACACCTGCAGGTAATTATCTCTATAAGAGATTTTGTTCTCAGAAAGTGAAGATCTACTGAAAACCTCTGCTCAAGGCTCCCACACAATTGCATCAGTTTGTTCTTTTCTTTGAATGAATGAATTTGCCTCCAAAATGCTCTTTTAATAAAATTAGCTTTCCCTCCAAGCTAATATGAATGACATCTAGGGTTTCTCCCACTTTTAAACTATCATAAAATAACGTTTTATTTTATTTAATCTCCTACCTAGGGATTCAAACTACATGAGAGATTATTTACCATGGCCAAAAAGTCCCCCTTTTAAGTTATAATATGAAATTATGTGCCTAGGGAAATGGGCCACCACCATATTATTATAAATTATTGCTATATTATAAAGTGATTATAATAATCACTTATTATTATTACTTTACTAACCCCAACTTAGGAAATAATTAAATTATTTCCAAATTATTCGTAGCTCACTCATCTGGACCTCGATCTAAATTTTGTGTGATGGCTCCTTGTTGGCTAAATATTTTGCAAGTCACTAAGACTACAACTTGCAAAATGTGTATTTTAGGCAGCAGTGTGTGAGATTACTCTCTCCTTTCAACAATAGGGGAGGCTCCCTTCTTACCGCAAGTGACTTCAAGTAGAACTGAACTGTAACACATACAGTTCCCCTTGCAACAGTAATACTAGTGGCTCAGAGATTGACTTAAGAACAATCAATTGAAACATCAGTGAATTTATCTAAAGATGAAATGATACAAGAGCTCAAAGTCTCTTGTCCTCACTTCAAATAAGTACTCTATCTATCTAATTCCCAATACTGAGCCCAAAGTCTTCAGTCCTTGGAATATTGCAGCCACTATTTTCTATAGTAACCCTTATCCACTGAAGCTCAAAGTCTGTAGACAACTCGAATTAAAATGCTCAACTGATATATGCAAGATAACTATTAATTTGAAAAAGGATTAACCAATGCGACATAAGAACACACTCGTTAATTTTCAAAACCAACAATACAAAGTTTGCCAATTCTTGTTCCTTTATTCAAATGCTCAACTTTGCACAATGAAACTCAAAGTTTTCAGAATACATGAGAATTGCCTATAGTTTACTTGCAAACAACAAAAGATGAATATTTACAATGAGCCCCCCTCCTTATATAGGAAAATAGGAGAGAGAAAAGTGGAGAAGAAAGGGGAAACCCTTAACCACTTTGACTTATTCAATCATTATCTCTAACTAACTAACTTTGAACTATTCAAAACTTATCAACAACTAACCAACTTTGACTTATTCAATGCTGTAGGACCTAATGTACCTCCAGCATTATTACATGGTAATGTTTTTACATATTCTTGTGTAATCTGTCAAAGATTCTACACTTACAAAACTAAGTGTCCTAACAACACTTTTTAAAGAAAATTGATGCACGTCTCAAACTGGCAAAGAGACTTGTGCACAATGGCTGGGTCAGATGCACCCGTGTGTTGAGCTATGTTTACAGTCTTACGCGCAACACTTGCCGCCTTGGAGATCTCAACATTGTACCCACCTAGCTTCATCTAAAGTTGATTCAAAGCCACTCTGAAGTCTGTCAATTTATCCATAGAATCACAACTGAAGGTGCTAATCTCTAGCTCCTGACAAATGGCTTGTGCAAGCCCTGATAATGCCTGCTCTTCTATGATCAGTTCTCCATCTTCTGCCACTAACTTGTATGCCAAATCATCAAAGGCCTTAATAATGGTTTCCTTATGCTCAGCGCATATCTGCATGGCTCCATGAACATCTCTTATGAAGTTTTTCAAAACTTGCTCCTTGTTCACCAACTGATCCAGAAACTCGAAATACATCTCTTTTGAAGAGACTATTTCGTAAGTGCACAAGATATCAAGATCAGCTTCCGCCATTCTCTTCCATACCTCCAAGTCTTCACTTAGAGTCTTTAGTTGTTGATCAAAAGATGCAACCACCTCTTGCAAATGGTCAATTGTCTTCTTGATGTTTCTGAATATACGATGTGCATCCTTGATAACCATCATGCCCTGAACTTCAACTTGATTGCCCCACTCATCCATTACCTTGGTCTTCTTCTCCAAACAACCAATGTGTCGCTGAGTGTCCTCCGAAAGTACACTCTCTTGCTGAGAAGAAAGGCTCTTCTCAAGTGCTTCACGCAGACGGATGTTTCCTCTTTCAGCATATGTTTCTTTTGCCAGAGCTTGTCAGATCTTTTTGTAAAATGATCAAGCGCATCACGAACATCCATCTGACAACCCACAAATGACTGCTACCAAATTCTACCCTGGTGATCTTGTATTCCACAGCCTCGAGTTCATCTGCAGGCTTATCTGAAACAAGTTCAACAACTTTTGCATACTATACGTTTTGGTCATCAATTATGACCTTGGAGACCACCTTAGCCTTCTTGTTTCTCAACGCCCGAGGTTTCCTCTTAGGGGCAAGATCAGATTCCTCCAAGGGAACTTCAAGTTTCTTTCTCTTTTGAGTGATAACACCCAGCCAAGGAGGTAGAACAAAAGACGAAGCAGCAACATCAACCGTGACCATGGCAATCAATGGTTCTATCGGAGTAGAAGGTATATCAATGACAGATGCCTCTACTTGTGTTGTCGACAAGATTGAATCTCCTTGAACTTTCTCCCCCATGAACAACTCAATCTGTGAAGCCAAGTTGTTATTAGCCATGAGTGTGTCAAGCCTCGGTATATCCTCGGGGAGCTCATCGAACACATGTGATAAATCTTCTCTCTGTGCTGGAGCGACAGAAAAGATGGGTGTAGCAAGGACAATAGCTGTCGAATGTGCGGGAGGTAGATGTATCGTGAATGAATCAACATCCATATCGTGAGGAGACATGGGAGGTTCATCCAACTCTGGAGCGGACTCATGCACAACCTGTACCTCATTGGCTTCTTGAACTTGAAGCGCTTCAGGAGTAACCAACACTTGCAACTCCTCTTCACTATCCGAGAGATCAATCATTTCGGAACTCTTTACCTTAAGCACCGCATCCAGAGTAGGAGATTTAACCATAAGTTTACCACCTCTGATAGCCAGCTTTTGGATTGTTTGAACCTCTGATGAAGAAGATTCTCCTTGCCCTAACCCCTGATTTTTGATTTTGCACCCACAGGACCAGCAAGGTCAAAGTCTCGCCCGGTTTAATCTTGATACTCTTTAAGCCCCTCCTCTTCAACCAAACATTCGTGTTCGCCAGGATACTTTGGAATCTGTCCCATATAGACACATTTTCCCTTACCGACCAACATGGAGATGCAACAAGTAAGTCCTTAGGATGATGCTTTTGATACTGTGGATCCAAGATGTCATCATCATCCTCGACCCCTTCAAGAACCTGAGCAAGGCGGAAGTCTATTATCTGCTTGATTGTAAGGCGGCAATAGTCCATCTTGGCGATGTCCACCTCCGTACGCAGATCCTCAAGATGATGAACATGAGTGAACTGTCTTCAAATCTTGTCATTCATTCCTCTCCAATCAAATGAACCTCATGCCATGAACTTCTTCAAATTGACCTCTTCAAGCTCAAATTCCATGCACTTAGCTTTAGGAACTGTGTCGAGTGAATAACCGCCAATCCTTAGAGGATTGCGCGAGGAAATGCCCACACCTGATCTGTGTAAAGAGGACTGATATGCTTGCACGGCCATAAGCTGTCGAGCTAACTCCATAAGAATGAGTTAATCTGTAGGATACCTAGGTAAGGTATATGGCTCTTCCCGAAAATACCCCACTCTGAGATAGGTGAAGTTTGGAAACTGAAGAAAAATACAGCCATACTCGCTTACCTTGCTCCATGCTTCATCTAAAACCCTTTTGTTTGGAAGCTCCTTGTCAAACAAGCATCGGAAATATCCAAAGAATGCGCCTTGCACTCTTCTAAAATGAATGCCGTTGGACCTTAATGACAACTGATCATAGTACTCCCACACAGGTAACTGCATCCTGTCTCCCTTGGTAGATAGTCCTGAAAAAGACCCTAGGGCAGCAGCGATGTAAATTAGGTAAGAGTTCATGTAAAAAGTACGTGTATTAGGTACTTGCACTAGCTGCCCACATATGGTATCACTGATCAATTCTCCCCAAAACAACCACTGCCTTAACTTGAGGATCAAGGAAAAATACTTGTACATCCAAGGTTCGAAAAGATTGGATTCTTTCAAACCCCAAACACGGCTTAACAAGGTGATGAGATCGTGGACCTCCTCTTTGAATTTGGATCTGTGCATCCCTTTAGGCCACCGGGCCACATTCAGTCTTTTGGTGATCAACCAGTTATCATTCATATATCTCAGGTAAGTTGTTCTTGCCATTTTCCCATCTTTCGAGAGATTTCTCAATAGTTAGATTCATGATAACTGGAGCTGCTGGCACTTTGAAAACACGATCTATGGTATCCGGATCAAGACTGATCACCACCTTCCCATATTGATTCTTGATCGTTCTGGAGGTGGGATCAAAGTTCTTTGCACATGCCATCACGAACTTGGGTTCCAATGCAGCTGTTGGGAAAGTAGACACATGATGAATGAAACTTTCCCGAATGTTGATCATGTCATATTTAGTGGATGTCTCCACCCCTTTCAGAAACTCGTCCATGTCCAAGTGTCCAATCTCCGTATCACGGATCTCCTCCACATAAGACGTAAGTTGAGAAGGTACAATGGAGTTTTGGTACTTATCATACTGATACTTCATTTTCTTCTTCCCTTTGTTCTTTGGTGACGTAGATCCTTTCTCTGACATGACAAGGATCGCAGCAACTGTAGCTGTAACATGGAAATCCCAAAAAATAAGAACTTCATCACCAAGAGAAGAGAAATCCATCTCACATGCAAGAATGAATGGAAAGGACAGCCCCTTATGTAGATGGAAAAATAGATGAGGGGTTTTTCGTCGCAAATGCATATTTTGAAAAGTGGGACAAGGAGGAATTTAATATTCTCATTTTGAAACATGGTGGGCTTTTAGGCAATTATTGCATATTAGGAGTAAGAAGTGGGCTTTTTGAAAATGTTTGCATATGAGGGAAACTTTGCATCTTCTTTTTCAAATAGGGATATGAAAAAGTGGAGTTTTATGGGCTGACTGCATATGTGGACAGCACTTTGTACATTTCGTGCACTTTTGGGAAGATCACCATAAAAACGTGGTTTTTAATCCCGACTGCGTATGAGAATAAATTGCATTCTCATATGCAACTTAGAAAAGATGAGGGAAGAGAAGAGAACATAGCATAAAACAAAACAAAACAAAATACAAAAATGCAAACAAGAAAGAGAAGATAAACATTTTACCTTCCTTGGATGCAAAGGGAAAAACCAACTTCTTCAAAGCAAATTCTGGAAATAGAAATGAATTTTGAATTTGCAGATTGAGAGAAAAATTCAGAGTTATATAGACCCTAAAATTGACAAGTTCTTGTGAAAATCAATGCCAATACCATGAGTCATGGTTTGGGAAGGACAAATGTCAGTCATGCATCAAAAATATGCATAAAAAAAGCAAGAAAAGGAGATAAAGATTCAAAAACATGCCCTATCATCAAGGTTTTTTTTTCTCTTTTGAATAAATCAATCAAGAATGAATTTCGAATTTGGAGGCTAAGGCAAAAACGTTTTTGAAAACCAAGTGAAAACTCACCTTAACTGCAGTGATTTACGGCATACATTTAATGGAGAAGAAAGAGTCAAAGTTTTGATGACACCACAGCAAGTAGCTCCAGCTAAAACCACAGTAAATTATGGGTGCAAACGGTTTTAAAGACTCCACTATACTCCCTGAAGATTTACGCAGCACATCATGGAGGAGTTTTAATGTTTTGATGAAAACGTCCATGCCTTCTTCATTAAAAATGCCACCATGCATAAACTGTGCTTTAACGGGCTTTGGCAAGAAAAACGCATATGCTGAAAGAGGAATAAACAGCACCCGATAACTTAAGTTATCTACAGTTTTATTAAAGAAAGGCATATGTCTTCTTTATGCAATACGATATGCTCTTCAACGCTTCATAATATGCATTTGTATTAAAAACAAACTACGCTTTAAAAAGCCACGCATTTTATAAAGTTTGACATATTTTATGTCATGCTTTTTAAATTAAAATCAACGCCATGTTTTAAAGGAAATCGTGAGTCTATTCCTTAATACATATGCCTTTGCATCAAAAATCGACGCCTTGTTTTAAAAGAATATGCCGCGGGTTTTAGACGGGCTCTATTACACGACATATTTAAAAACATATGCACACATCAAGCTACTACTTGGACGATACTCCCAGCCGCGGTTTCCTTTAAAACTCATAAACTTTTTAATTAAAACGTTATGTTAGAAGATTGTAAATCGACGTCTTAAGGGATACAAACATATCGTTTTCTTTTGCATATATTAAAAACATATTACATCACTAAATCTTAAAATCGTACTATCACATGTTATTAAAAACATATGTTTATATGTTTTTAAATTCAATTTCTTTTTAGACTTTTGAAAAAAAAAACATTATTCTTTTAAAATATATGCAAAGTAGATCATCATTAAAATGGAAATTCGAAATTTATAAATAAATTTTAAATTTATTTATAGATTTCATCTTTTCGTCGTCATTAGATAAAATAGAGAAAACAATTTATAATTTTATATGCGACTTTAAAATTTTAATGATCTGATATGCAGATATATTTCAGAAACCTGCTATCATTAAAATCTTTAAGCTAAACTTCGCAGAATGACGCGAAATTTTAGAATAGAGTTTAAAATCTATTTCACATACAAAATAAGCTTTCGTTTTATGCAACTGACAGGAAAAAGCCCATTCTTTTGAGTCTTTGACAACCTTAGAAGGATGTGTGAACTGCCTAAAAACAAACTGGAAGACAAAGGCTACAAAACTACGACCAAAACGGGAACAAAAACAAGATGCAAAGCAAAGCAAAACAAAAGGACAAAAAGACTAGATGCTTGCAAGAAGTAAAATCGAACAAGAACCAAGGGATAACTGATCCTGTCAAATAGAACTCCTTACAAAACATCAACACTCTTAGAGAAAACTCCTACCAAACATTGAGAATTGCGTAGGGTTGCCCCAATTTTGGGAATGCAAAATTGAGGACAACACTCTTGTATACTGATGTTGTCTGACCACTGCGAGCTAACTGACAGTCATCTCCTAAAATTTAGGAATTCTCCTAAAAAATAGGAACTGTGCCAGAAGTCTTCAGGCTGATCCCGGAGATCTAGTGTGTCCCTGCCAATTCCTAGTCCATCCCTAAAAAATAGGGATTCCTCCTAAAATCTAGGAGATTGCTCAAAATTGGTTAAACTAGCTCACAAAGCCCTAATATGTCTCAACAAGCCCCTGAAAGGGTCCCCTACACAATATGTTGGCCTACGGGAAGCAACTGATAGGCCAACCTCATCTGCCAACTATCCTGCCTAAGGAGGGGACATTACAGTCCGCCCTCCCTGAGATTGCTTGTCCTCAAGCAACCTCAAGCCCGGGTGTTGCAATATGTGGGTGTTGCAATATGTGCTCACTCTCCCATTTGGTGTCCTCCATCGAAAAATCCTTCCACTTAACAAGATATTCCCTAATAACTCTCCTCAATCTCCTCTCACGTGTGTCCACAATAGCATCAAGGACCGAAATCAGTTTCCCCTCCTCATTAAGGGGTGGTAGCACTATAGAAGGTATCACATTATGACCAATTGCCTTCTTAAGGCAAGACACATGGAAGACATTATGTACCCAATTGTCAATTGGTAACTCCAACTCGTAAGCCATCCACCAATCCGCCTAATAACTTTGAATGGTCCATAGTAACATGGCTTCAGCTTCTCGGGACCACTCTCCCTAAGAGTGGACTATCTGTAGGGTTGCAACATAAGATATACCATATCACCCACCTCAAATGAACACTCAACCCTGTGTTGATCAGCATATTGTTTCTATTGATTCTAAGCTTTCTGGATGTTCTCCTTCAAGGCCCTCATAATATCATGATTGTCCTGCAAGAGGTCCTTGGCACTAGGTACTCTGTTGTCACCAAAAAGTAAATCCAGAAAAACTAGGTGCATCATAACCGTACAATGCCATAAAGGGTGACACCTGGATGGACATGTGGTAAGTCATGTTGTAACAATACTCACACAAATATAACACCTAACCCATGCCTTTTGCTGCCCCAATATGTAGTTCTGAAGGTATACTTCCACCCATTTATTAACAACCTTTGACTGACCATCTGTCTGGGGGGTGGTAGCTAGTGCTCAGAGTGAGCTCGGTACCACTGAGCCTAAACAACTCCTGCCAAAAATGACACATGAACCTGTTGTCCCTGTCACTAACTATGCTCCTCGGCAACTCATGAAGTTTGAATACCTCTCGAAAAAACAAATCAGCCACCTGTGCTACTGTATATGTAGTGGTGATCGGAAAGAAGTGGGTGAATTTAGTAAGTCTATCTACCACCACATAGATACAGTCTCTTCCTTGGGCTTTGGGCAAGCCCGTGATGAATTTCATCGAGATACACTCCCACTTCCTACTCGAAATGGGTAAGGGCTGCAATAAACCTGCAGGAAAAGTGTGCTATTTATTCTGCTGGTAGGTAGGGCACTCACATACATATCAATGAACCTCTAACTTAAGCTCTTTCCAAGTGAATCTATCTCACATCTGCCAGTATGTCTTAAAGTATCCAGGATGTTCGGCCATAAGTACATCATGAAAAGCACATTGTATACGCCTCGTCATCTCCAACCCCAATATAAAAAAGATCCACCCCTTGTAAATGATGAGATCATTTACAACTGCATATCTATCATCCTGTATTGTCCCATCAATAATACTAGTAGCCCATGTGTCCTTAGCATACTCGGCAAAAATGAAACCTCACTAATCATCTGCGATCTCACCAATAGAGCACAAGTGGGGTCTCCTCGATAAGGCATTAGCAACAATATTCTTCTTAACCTTCATGTATGTGTTGTGAAGTCTTTCACACATCGCCCCAATTCTTGAGGACCCCCTGATTTTTTTTTTGATTGAGCTTGGAGATTTAACAGTGAAGCTGGTAAGTTTGTGGGCATTCAAAGGCATCCCAAGGGAAAATTGGGGAGAAAAGTGTTTTTTTAGGTGTTTTTTGCCCTTGGGGCGGAAATGTCCATACCCTTGGACATTTCCGCCATGTTGTTTTGGCCAGCATCCTTCCCTCCATTCTGTCCTCCTTGGCTAAGGGGATGAGCCATGAGCCTAGTGGCAAGTCAAGTTGGGTGATGAAGGTATTTGAAGTGAATGTGTTTAGAGTTGAATCGGAACAAGTCTGAGCTTGGAGGATTGATCTTAGTATGATGTTGGACACGGTATGATGGCCCTGTCCAAGGTGATGGCAGATTCCGCCACCACCTTGGACACCCTGTCCATCCCACCTTGGAATCCCGCCCAGCCATAAGATGCCCTCAAACTCGGTTTTTGCCATGAGAGTAAGGTTTAGGAGATGTTTGATGGAGTTGAAGTAGTTGTATAGGGGCTTTGATGATGTTTGAGGGAGTTTAGATCAAGTTGGAGAGGCAAACAAAATGAGTTTAACATTTG
>MU223431.1:2728051-2742885 GCA_018584345.1 Thuja plicata | reverse complement strand
TGACTAAATGATGAATGAAAAATGCTTTAAATCCTTAAAAATCTTTGAATTTCTTGGGTTTTTCGATTTGCCGAGTCCTTGCCGAGTCCGGCCGCCGAGGCCGAGTCCGAGGCCAATCCGGCCTTGCCGAGTCCGAGGCGAGTCCGAGGCTTGTGACTATGCTCTGAACTTGTCACCTCTAATTCCACGTGTCAACATCGCGCTACCGCGCAATGCATAAAACCACTGCATCTTTTAATCATGCGGTGGTGAGATCCTCCTTACTTTGAGATCCAGATGCACTAGCAGTATTTGAGTAATTGCTCAACACATTGCTTTTGATGAATGAAATCCCCCTTTTCATTTCCGCAGTAGCTGCTTCCAGTTCAAACTTCTCAAGTTCTTCGACTTGATTTTCCTTTTATGTTCTAGCCTTCCCTAGATTTATGTCAAACTGAGAGGGACCCTGGAATACATTTTCTAGTTCTTTACTATGTAGTCCAGTAACTCGTTTTTTACCTTTGTCAAGGTCAGGCTTACCTGCTTTAGCTATTGTTGTAGTTTGTACATTAGGTTGTGTTTTACTAACACCGTCCTTGTAATCATACAATTGTCTCAGAACAGGCTCTTTCATGAAGGCATCTTTATTTAACATTTATTCCTTCTCTTGACAATCTCTTCTCAAAACATTTGTCTCCAAATATATATTTGCTTAAGCCCTTTGAACTCATGCTAGACTCTTGATTCTTTGTCTTGAGATAAGCCAGTCTTTTCAGTAACCATTCTCTCTCTTCAATTCCAGCTCTAATTTTTTCTTCCCTTTACTTCTCTCTTCTCTGGGCAATCAACATTTGTTCCTGTTCTTGCCTTCTCAATTCAGCAATGTCTGGAAACAATTCAGCTGGATTTGGGAGAGTAATGTCTGAGTTGGAAGAATCATATAAATTTATCAAGTCATTGTCAGGTTGAGTGTCTATCCTTCCATAAGGACTTCCACTGGAATAGCTTGATCCAAGAGCTCTATTGTTTTCAGCACAAGTGACTTGAGTCACTCCCTTATTCTGTAATAGGGGTTCCTTTTGAACAGGTGTATCAAATAACCCATCAAAGAAATCAACACTACTCGCCTCTGAACTTTTGGAAGAGTTTCACCATCCTTTGGCACGGGTTGAACTGGCTTACTTGATCCTGCATTTTTTGGCTTCCACAATGATATAGCGTTGCTGGACTCTCCTTCCTTCCTTGCCCAATTTTTCCTTCCTCCTCTTGGAAGTTCATTCTCCAAGGGGATCTCTGGATGTTGCCTTGTGAAGGATCTCGTATTCTTTTGTTTATTCATATCTAGATTTGTAATAAGAATTACAATAACACACACTAGTGCAAAGACTTTGAGCCGCCACCCAAATGGAATTTGGGAAAATAAATCCAGAAACTGATCACACATATAAGACCTATCACCTTATCAACAAAATCTGAGCACTTCCTTAATTCTTAGAAATGAAATAATTGCAAATGAAGAACCAGGAACAAGATTTCAACCAATAACCACTCTATGAAATAAGACTATTCCTCTATAATGCTCAACAGATATTCCAACGGGTCTATTCAATCATTCCCCAGTAGAGTCACCATTTTGTTGGTTCTCCCAAAGGGTAAGCCAAAAATTCTAATCAATAATTCTATAAAATGGCAAGATTTCAATTATTGAAGCACAATTAGATTTTGGACCTGTTGGAGCATTAATTTTTTCCAGTTAGAAGCATCAAATTCGCATGTTGACATTAATGTTTCAAAAGCAAAAGTGTATTGAAGAGGTCAAAATATGAGATCACCTTGGAAACATTCAAAAGGAAACATTTTCGCTATTTTGCGGGGACAAAAAACACAGGCAGCGAAATGACTTTTCGCTATTTTGCAAGTATCATATTACAAGGCAGAGAAAAAGCATTTTTTTACTATTTAGCTAGTATCATTGAGAAGGATAGCGAAACAGAAATTTTTTGCTATTTTGCGGAGGGCATTTTAATGAGTTACAAAATGGCGAAAAGAACAATCAAAATTCTATGAGAAAAGATTTCAGAGATGCTGTAATTTCGACATGCTGCAAAAATGATGTTGCCAGAGGATGACAATGATCAAAATTTAACAATCTAAAACAGACCCAGTTCAGAAAATCAAATTTCCATCAAATTTCCTATCTCCAATCAAAATCTTATGTTCGTACAATCTGTTTTGGATTTTCGACCAAAGCCAAATCCAAAGGATAGGTAGTTATTAGTTAATTCGTTGATTAGTTTTTTTCAAAAGAAGTTTTTAATTTTAGCATAAGGTGGTGTCTCTTCACCCTAAAGGGGCGTGAAAACCATTCATCCACATATATATGTGGTGTAAAATGTAATCAAAGATATAAAAATAATAGATAAGAAAAAGGAGGAAGATGGTATTGTAGGAAGATAGCATAGATGGTGACTGCAACTAAAATGTAAATCAATTGTATTCACTTGTTTTATTAATACAAAGAAAATTTGTTTCCTGTCCAAGATTGTAAAAGAAAGAAGTTCGCTATTTTTTATTGGATTGGTCCTTTGCATTTTTCAGTTACACAAAGTTTTCTCTTTATTGTTAGATGTCGGAAAATTGAAGTTTTTAATCAAGGGTTGTATACAAAGCTCTCATATATGCAAATCCTTGTCTAATTGGTTTCCTCCCAAGGAATTAAAATTCATTTAGACTAAAACAAATATTATTATCAATTCATCCTTGATGTCATGGGGGAGAGAATCTAAAATTGAATTGCAGAATGTACATGAGGGTTCAAACAAAGCTTGACTACATTAGTTGGATAAGGGACTGGCCTGTGTATCTCCTCAAAGAAGGTTTTTTACAGTTGTATGAGCATTGAAGTTCTTTCATTTCATCCTTGCGAAATATATTATCTCATACCCAAAGCATTTTCCTTATACACAAATACAAATTCAATTACAAAGCATTCATAATATTCAAACGCTAAATAAGAATCAAATATTGTCATCCTGAGAAATCAAGAAAGTTTAAATTCGCTATAGAAAAAAAACTTTTGTGTTTGGGGTGAGGGTTACCCACCTAGGTTTACCAAAGCCTAAAGTGCAGGGGAATTAGATTATTCCCATTCGTTGGCCAAGACTGATTGAGGCAATCTAGGAGAATTGACAAAAGCTCTTGGATTTCCAATCTGTGGTTTTGGGAACCAACAAGACCAACTAACAAGGATTAGAAATCCTTCTACACTCTATGTAACATCAAGAACCTGCAGGATTGGTTAAACCAAACTACGAATATCCTAAAGGCCAAGGTTGATATTATTTGTGAAGATGGAGACAATGATACGTTAACTGCATGTGTGGACAATGTGCTAACCTGTCGTTCCTTTTTGTAATACTTTGAGAAAGAAACAGATCAAGTTGTGGTTAAATATTTGTCTTACAAGAAAATTGTTGATGAGACAATTAAAATCAAATGGCCATCAGATTTAGAATATGACAGCTGGCAGCAAAGGTACTTAACAGGCATTTGAAGATTAGTTGTTGCCGCCATAATTGAAAGTGAAGGAGATCAAAAGGATATCTGCTCAGTTGGATGAATCAATCATTTTGATCCCGTAGGATATTTGCTTTTGTGCAAAGTTCCCAAGTTTTGTAACCGGTTTTGTCTTTTTGTGGTGATGTGTCATTCCACGAGCCTGAAGCTTGTTGCCCCTTGTGTTCTATAAAAGGGAAAATCAAGGCAGGAATGAAGGATCTTTGGGAAGTCTGAAGTTTAGTTTTGGGTCTTAGAGGTCAAGTCTGATAGAGTTGTGGTCTGAAAAAGATGTAAAGATTTGTCATAGAAATAAAAGGTGTTATGCCATTGGCAAAGTTTTAAGATGTACTTTGAAGTTCTTGATAATAATATATGAATAGAGCAGAAGCAATTTTCCTCCAATATCTCTCCTTCTACTGAATTGTATGGATTTTGGATGATTTGAGTCAAGCATTTATTTCATTCATTGCAATGTTGAAGGTGTATGCAAATATTTTGTTACTTTGATTCAAGTAATCAATTAATTGTTCAAGATATTTTGCAGATTCATGTAGTTTTGTAGCAGGATATTGTAAGAAGTGTTCGCAGGAAATTTGTCAGCAGAAATTGTTACAAAGTGGTAATTTCTTAGGTCGAGATTGTCATGAATTTGTTCATAAGTATATCTTAAGTTTCGCCCAAGGGATTAAAGCACTGATCTTTGTATGAACAAGTCTAGTCACTTTTGTTTATAATCTTCTATCAGAAACAAATCTGGAAATATCATTATCTTTTGTATTGGTTTAAATTGTTATATACTTCAACTCAAGCTCCATATTACTCAATAGTTATAGTACAGATTTGGCTAATTTGTATTACATTCTCTGGTGTATGTTGAGCATTAAGGAGATTTTCTGTTTTTCTCAAATGCAGTCATATTAGTAAATTGTTGTACATGAGCATTTGAAGGTACACCCACCTAGGTCTTGCAGAACCTAAAGTGTAGAAGGATTTTTAATCCTTGTTAGTTGGCCCAGAATCTAATTGTGTTTCAATAATTGAAAACTTTCCATTTCATAGAATTATTGATTAGAATTTTTGGCTTACCCTTTGGGAGAACTAACACATATACAACTCGCAAAATTTAATAGGAACCCTTCTTTTCCGTCTAACTCTTATGAAATTCTATCTGTGCAACTGCAACCTCGACTCTATTTTCTATTAAGTTATAAATACTTATTTGAAAAGGTAAGAATAAAGAATGTAGAGGAGTTTCTAATATAAATCAACATAAGAAGATCCAATCTTATTCTTTTATTGGTGATGCCTAAGGCAAATGTAACCTATGTGGTCTATTCAACAGGAAATCTGATGGTTTAAATTCAAATCATTTTGTTGCATTATTCAATTTGCGGTACTCATGAGTGTAATTGGCAGTGAAGAGCTTGTTCTTGAGTGGGGGAGGCATAGTTTTAAAGCCAAAGGATGTTAGGGTATATGTTCCACATAAAGTCTAAGCAAGGTCAGAAATGCAGGGTCATTCCATAATCTATATCAATGGAGCATAGTCTGTCCTATGCCTCATATTTGTTAGGGAATACATTTGTTTATCTTATGTCTGACAAGTATTCCAATAATTGGACTGTTTCCTACATTTGACTTCATTATGCTCAATCCACTTTCAATATTGTTCTACTCCAGTTTATCACGCACTCTTAAGACATTTATTCCATCTCCTCCACAACAAAAGAAAATTGAAAGGCCAGCACTTTCCTCTCTACTAAAACCTCCAAAATTTAATCATTCCTCTACCTTAAGCTTGATGACACTCAAGAGCTAGCTCTTGGGAAGATCCACGTTCGCCCAAACTACTCAAATTCCTTTGAATTTCATATCTGAATTTGTTTACTCCTCTGATATTCTTGACAACTTCCCCTGGCTTTTTTGGGTGTGAACCAGGTATTTTACCTGATCGATTTACCTCTTAAGCCGTATTCACACTAGTTTATTTAAGTTTATTTGGGGCATTCTTAGGACATTACCAATTTACATCTTAATTCATAAGATTAAGATACATGTCATAACCTTATGTTCCTATATCTCACCTTGGTCCATATAACCAAGGGGTGCAAATCTATCATAATCAATCATATTCATGTACACATATTGCACATTTGCATTCTTTAATAGAATATGAGTATTCTGTTATGTTTGGTCTCTCCAGTCCTTTCATTGATGCTCTTGCGTGTTAAGTGGATATCTCTATGGCCAAATCTTGTATGGTATAAAGCATTTATACCAACTCTTACATGGTATCAAAGTTTGTGTGATTGCTTCTAATTAGTCTTTTTGAGAAATATAGGTTAAAGATTGTGGTTGCTCTTGAAAAGTTGAGTATGCTGTTCTCTTGCATCATATGATGACTTGGAGGATCAAAAAAAATGTTGATAAAAAATATCAAATTTTGGGAAGATTTATTTTTATGGCTTTGTATTGCAAATTCATTTTGGAGCATGTTGGTGCAAATGTGAGCTCACCATTGAGCCTAAGGTGTTCAAAAGTTAGTTTAGCCTTTTTATTTTATCCAAATTGGATATTGGAGGTGACATCTACAAATGTTTGAAGTTGGGAGGTGGTTGCCAAATCTAGAAAGTAGCTGCACTTTTGGAGCATTTCAGATCTAATCTGACCTTGCCATTGCTGCTCTCAAGAACCTAAGGAGTGATTTTCAATTCATAAAAATTGAACACCTTTGCTCGGAGCCATCAAAGAAAATTTTCCTCTTGATTGTATGAATAGCAAGGATATTCCTCGCGCAAGTGAAATATTCCATGGAATCTTCTGCACAAGGGGAGTATAGGACATATGGAGGTTAAAAAAAATATGTTTTACAAATTGAAATAAATAATTAAAAAAATTGTGGCCTGCATACACTACAGGGTACGCACAACCCTAGGGTGCCACCTAGCATGGATCCCTACCATCCCTACTAAGGTATGCCAGGTATTGGCCAAAACAAACCAGCAATTAAAACATACTGACAACATACGAAAACCAACCAGTGGCGACCGGTACCTAGCAGTTGCAAAATAGCCCTCTGGCCCGCAAAACCATTCTTGCACTATTAAAGGCAATTTTTGGCTTTTGTACAATGGTTTTAGCTATTGCAAGTGATTTTGTAAATTTCAATGGTATTGAAAGAATATTTTGTCTAGCGACTGCTGATGTCAATAGTCCTTCACCCCCAACCAACTCCCTACTACATTGGCATTTTGTTTTTGGTACCTAATCTTCAAAGGTTCCATTCTTTGTCATAGGGGATCTTTTTTGCAAAAAAAAATTTAATTTAAGGTAGAATTTCGCGAGCTTCACAATAATGTAGACTATTTTTTATTTTGGTGTTTGAATTTTTCAAAAATTGCAAATTTTCAGAAGTGTTGCTGAGCAATTCTCAATTTTAGAATTTCCAAAGCTCTGTTTGGGCTCATGTGGTAATAAATTTTGGTGCAATTTTTTTCGAACGTGCACGATTTTTGTATTCTTTATTATTCTATCAAAAAAATTGGGCTTTCATTTATATGGTCAATTATGGGATCTATAATGTACTAAGATCAAGACCACTTTGTTGGTCTAGCAAGTGGCAAATGAATTGCACTAAGTTTGAAGAGGATTTTCATGATTGTGTGAATTTGAGGGGGTACTCTTGTGTTTTTTTTGGATAGAATCTCTTGATTGGTCTATTGTGTGACTATATTTAGAGAGTTTATCATGGCTATCAAAAGGCATCCTACTGCAATAAGGTTGGAGAGATGGAATCCTAGCACATTTTAGGTAGCTTCATCTTTTACCCTATCTCTAAGGACTGTTTCTTGAACCTACAACACATTGGAAGAAACTTTGGGATTTTAAGAATGAACATACCCTAGGAGTAAATGATTATAGTGTTGATATTAACACCCAAATGGCCACCAGTCACATTGAATGCCCTTGTGAACTTAGAACCACTCTTTTTGGAGATGTATGGAGACTCGAATAAATCTCCACACACAAAGGGTCCTATTGTAGATTCTCTTGTTTCACTTAGTGTTTGCGAACATATGATTATAAAATAATTGCAGTGCTTGCTGAATGGAAAGAGCTTGAACATCATGATGACTAGAGAATTCTACAAATGTAAACTTCTATTGGTACTTTGGCTTCTATGACTCCTAATTGAGAATCAGATGATTTATCTTCTTTATCTATGAATCAACATCATGAGGTTATGATCATTTCGTTGTACTCCTCAACCTGAAGAGCGCATGAGTGGGCCTGGCTGTGCAGAGCTTGTTCTTGAGTGGGAGTGGCACAGATTTGAAGCCTGAGTGAGATACTTGTCCCCTATAGTCTAAGCAATGTCAGAAATGCAGGGTCATAAGATGTAAGCAACCTGCAACCTAAGGACAGTTAGGTGCATAGGACATGGGCTGTTGTGGACCTTAAAAGGATCCTTCCTTTTGTTCCCCAATGACTGACTTTCATAGGCAACAAACTCTGCTTACAACTGAACTTATCCGTAGCTTCATAGGTTGCCACATTGGTTGCCAAGTGATCCTAAATTAGATCACACTCCTAATCTAATCCTATCCAGAAATTTAGCTTTTTTTTCTCTTTCTCTAATGAGATATACTGTACTATTAATGTGTTTTCCATCTTATCTTTCTCGAGTGAATGAATGGGGGTAACAAAGAGATTGAAAGCTGAAGGGGTAGGGTATGTGCGCCCCACAGTCTAAACACAGGCAGGTGGGTAAGTAGTCTCGGTAAGCTACCATCTAGTCTAAGCATAATTGGATGTGCAGCGCGCCAAGCATTGTGGAGCTTAAAAGAACGTTTCCTTTTCTATTATGAATTTAACATCCGAGGAAGATAGCGTCACAAAATCCTTAAAACACAGGAAAATTGAACGATCTACAACATGGGATTATAATTACAGTCGGCCTAGTTACTAACGAACTTGAAGGAACCTGGGGATTGTTCATCATTTATGCATTACGGATTGTCAAATATGAGGAGGAACGTAAATTGCAACAGGGTTCTAGCCTGTGACCATATTGTCAAGAGAGAGAGAGAGAGAGAGATTAAGAAAACATGCCTGATGTCCAAGGAAATCATGTACAGCGGTGGGGCATTTATCGCCAGCTTTCTTCCCGGGACACACTGCATCCACCTGTATTCCATATGCTTGAAGGGTCTGAAATGGTACCATTGCCTGTGAACATATTTCAATTTTTTACAATTATTTTTAATGAAACAAAGATACCGTTAAATGGTAAAATGGGTTGATTATTTCCTACCTCATAATCCTCCATGTAGTCTCCACATATCATCAGTACGTGTTTCTGAGCTGCAGAATCCATCTTCTTCTTCTTCTTCTTCTTCCTTCTGACCACTCAATGAGTTTGACGTGAGCTCTCGTCTTCACTGTCGTGGCGAGGATATCTGAAGAAAGATGTGGTCACGGAGGTGATGAACTGTCAAATTCATACAAGCATGGGAGAAATTATTTATCAAGAAGGAAATGCCATGGATCCGATCATGTTCAAATTAATTATAGATACTAGAATTATCTAGGCCTGGTAGCAATTCTAAGATTATTTTAGACCTATTCATGTGACTTCTGTATATGCCCGGATCAATGCACTATTGATCAGAATTATTAGTTAATTTAAAAATGAGGAAAAATGAAAATACAACCTTTTTTAAAAATTTAATTGATTAAAATTTCCCGTCAAAGTGCATTTGATGCCTCCATGAAGGGAGAGCTTTTTCTTAATCATGGAATAAATAGGATATCTAATGTTTAATTAAGATAAGGATTAAGTAAAGCAAACATTAGATAGTATGAGAAAAAAAATATGGCTTTGCTACCGAAAAACTAAATACTGCAGCATCTGAAGTGTGGAGCAAGGGTTTCTCTGCACAAAAAATTGATTCGCTATCCTGAATTCACAAAATGAAATCAATCATTTGGGGTTATCAAAGATTTCATCACAGGATTTTGCTATCCCGACTCAAACTAGGGTACCAAAGTTCCCACCGCCCAGAAAAAAGGATCATTTGTCATTTAAAGGGAATAAGGGCTCTGCATCTCCCAGTGGAGCTACCGGGCATGATGGGGGACAAAGGAACCCTAGGTCTCTCATGGACAAAACAAATATGGTTGATAATGTTGTTGATGGTTGGTAGTTGGTGAGAATTCGAAAGAATAAACAAGCCCTAAATAGGGTTTCGGCGAACTATGCAGGTTACAGTAAAAAGAATCTCAATGGGTTATGGGCAATCCCCATTACCACTCAAATGCCTAATTATGCCTCAGGCGCTAATAAAATCTCGTTGGGAAAGGCTACAAGTGCAATTCAACAACCAAAGGTTGTTTCGAAATCTTTGAATGATCTCACTAATTGTTCGGCCAGATCTTTTCCAGAGAATAAAGATGAACCCAAATCTAGAAAGGAGGCTCCTAAAGCTCTGTCAAATCTAGTTCATCACCATAAAAACCCTAAAGAGAATCTGGAGCTATTGGTTGTTCTAAACACGGAGGCATCCCTCAATCTGTTGAGGAGGAGGTAAACACGATGATAATCAGTAACATCTACTCTAACCACCTATGGAACCATTGCCAAAATCATAGACTGTGTGCGAAATGGTGTGGATTTGGTTCCTCCGGGTTTAGCATCGCTAAATGGCTTAAAGATTCATACGGAGAACAGGTTAGTATCACTACCCTGGATGAAGATTTCTTATTTATTTATTGTAAGAAAGTTCCTTTGATAAATAGATTTTTACACGGTTCGCCATTGCATTACAAAGGATATAATCTAAAAAAATTTGATTGGAAATAAAATTTTGATCCTAAAAAGTTTCATATTGCTAATATAGATAGATGGATTATTATTCCTAATCTACCTGTAGAATTATTGCACAACCACATTCTTAAGAGGATAGGTGATTCATTAGGAGGTTTCAAGGGCTTAGAAGAAAAATTTGTATCTTCATTGAATGTTAAAATCTTGGTAAATTTGGATTTAAAATCACAATTAAAACTAGTAAAAATTATCACCAGTCGTTCGATTTATCTCCTCAAACCCCAACCATATAATCGTGATATTCACAGTTAAGTTATTTTTAATAACCCTGGTGCTTGCTCTGTTTGTGAAATTAGTAAACCATCATCTAAAATTACCAGTAGGGAATATCAAAACTCTTCAGATGATAACATTACCATTAACTTTAATATGGACAAAGGAGGATTTACCATTTCTCAGAAAAAAAAAACTTGGAGAACCCAGAAGATAAGGAAAATTATGTCCATGGTCCCCTAGATGTGGAGGAAAGAGAGATTGTAGGAGGGGCTGAAGATATTTGTCCAGAATTGGATAGTAAAAATAACAATGATCAGAATGTAGCCAAACAGAGCACATAAATTTCTATGATCCCTATACAAAATGAGAAGATACATGAATCTCGTCCTATTACATTCAACACAAAGGAGAACATTATAAAATTTAAGGATGAACTTTTGAAAGATTTTGACAATAAAGTCATTCTTAAGGAAGCGGGTATCTAGGAGGATGACATCAAGGCTGGTGTAGATCAATTATGTAACAACATTATTAATACTATTGTGGAAGGTATTATGTTGGACTCCATCCATGAGATGGAAAACAAGGAAAAAACAAGGGCAAAGCAAAATCAGGTTGAAGAATTCAAAGGTCCAAATGTAGAAATAAACATCGATGTTAATATGGGAACTTTATCCAACACAAACGAGAAAGAAGTAGCAAGAAAGGTAAAACACACAGATATAGTTGACACTCCCAGCGCTGAAGTCAACCCATCTTTACAGGAACAATTGGGGTCATACAGACAAGATACCACCGATACTATTTCACCTAATGTGACCCCAGACCAAGATGAGATATGCAGAAAATTGGAAGAAAATATGTTGATCCTTAGGGAACTTATGAAAGAAATGGTTCTTATTCATAATGAAGTTAGGAAAGAGTAGAATTCTTCACATTGTGCTATACATAATGATACATTTGACGGCACTAAATCATCATTAGCACTTAAGATCTTTGAGACTGATCATAGTAATACAACCAAGGATAATAAGGAAGAGTAGGAAATCCCACCTGAACTTGAAGCCATATACAACATGATGGGATTAGATAATGATATTGATGTAGAATTTATAGTTGAAGAGGACTTCCCAACAAATTAAAATCATGATAGTAATATGCTGCATAATCCTTTTTTGGATATAGAAGACAATATGTTGAATGTAGATGAATGTCAGGAGGAAGATAATCAATCTATGTAATTATCCATTCAAGATTGCACCACAAATCAAGGCAAATTAGGGATTGCCTCTATCTGTCCTAGTCAAATAAACCCTGACTGTAGCAAATTCATTAAAAGAAAAGGTAGGAAGTCAACAAATGATCTTACAAAATTAGACAGAGAAGCTGAAAATCAGACTAAAATTACTACTTTTGTTAGGAATAAGGTGTCTCAACCTTGTATATTTCCTTACATTTGATATTTTCCAAATGTTGGCACTTTGGACAATATGTAAGGTAATCATGACTGAAACGGTTATGATAGATTCCTATGACGGTCATTAATATTTGTAAGAGCTAATTGTGGAAGTTTCGATGATGGGTGAAGACGTGTAAGACATGTGGCAACTAATCAGTTGAGTATTGTACACTCTTCTGCAATTGGTTCCTATTTTCTCGAAGAATGGTAAAACCCTAATACGGTTGCCTTTGGAAGTTGCCCTAAAAAGTGAAGCGCATGATATAAGCATTTTTTAATATTGCAAATCTAAAAAAAGTTAGTGTATTGTTGGAACATTTTTATGCTGCCGAATTTGTCTTCAAGTGTCGATTATCTCCTGAAAGAACTTGCATTGCAAGTGTATTGTAAACAGTATTAGTTTTGATTAATACATTGTGCAGGTTTTGGAGTGTTGGGGTTTTTTACCAAAAGGTTTTCCCCAGGGTAAATCATTGTGTCATTCTCTTTTTCTATGTATGCATGTTATTGTATTATCATTATGTAATTGCTAAGGGTTAAATCTAAATTTGCATGATCCTCTTATCAAGAGTTTAGCATAGGGAATTGTTTTCCTCACACTTAGTTTCCTTTCAGTTGGTATCAGAGCCTAACCAGTTTTGGTTCTATTTGTTAGGGTATGGGTTTTTTGAGCTAATCTCCAGTTTAGTGGGAGTATTGTTGCAGAGTATTCATAACCTTATTTGCAGGAAGAGATGGCAGGTTCTTCATACAGTAGAATAGAGGTGGAAAAGTTCAATGGCACAAACTTTGAGTTGTGGAAACTCAAGATGGAAGACATGTGCATAGACCATGATGTATGGGAGGTGGTTGATAATGATATCAAACCAGTAAACATGCCTCAAGAAGATTGGGATCTCAAGGATCGGAAAGCTAAGGCTCTCATTAGACTCTGTCTAGCAGATTCTATTCTCTTGAATGTTCTCGATGAGAAGACCGCAAATAAATTGTGGACACGACTTCGATCTGTGTATCAGGCCAAGTCCTTGGTGAATAGATTGTTCCTGAGAAATAAGTTGTATTCTCTACGAATGGAGGAAGGAGGATCCATTGCAGATCACTTGAATGCGTTTAACATTTTGATTGCACAGTTGACATCAACTGGTGTCAAGTTGGAGGAGGAGGATCGATGTATGACCCTGCTATGTTCCTTGTCAGATTCATGAGACCATCTTGTTATGGCCCTTGGGAGTACTATTGTCAGTTTCCAAATGGATGATGTGATGTCTTTATTGTTATCTGAAGAGATGCGAAGAAAGACTTTTGATTCAACCAAGGAAGCCCTTGTTGTTCGCGGTAGATCCAAAGACAGAGGAAAGAAAATTGACAATAAATCTGAAAAGGATAGATCCAAATCCCATGGGAAATCTAAGACTCCTGGAAAGTCTAAGGTAACATGTTGGAACTATGGTAAGACTGGGCACTTCCGTAAGGACTGCAAAGAGCCAAAGAAGAAGAAGAAAAGCCCAGATTCAGGTTTTGAAAAATCTCAAGAAGATGGCGATGCTTTTGTCGCAACCTTGGCCACTCATGTATCTGATGATGTGTGGTTGATTGACTCATGTGCTTCTTTTCACATGACCTCTCATCAAAGTTAGTTCTCAAAGTATGAGGAGTTTGATGGTTGAAAGGTGTACCTAGGTGACGATTCTCACCTAGAGATAGTTGGACAAGGAAGAGTCACTATCAGATTCCCTGATGGACGAGTAAAGGGGATCCCTGATGGACGAGTAAAGGGGATCAACGAAGTAATGCACATCCCGGGTTTGCCACAAAACCTGTTATCTGTAAGTATGTTGAATGATGCAGGTGTGCAAGTTGTTTTTTCGAAAGAAGGATGCAAGATGATTAGAGGATCTATGGTGCTTGCGAAAGGTACTAGGAGAGGTACCCTGTTTCAGCTGGATGCTTGCACTTCACAGTGCAATATTTCTTCTATCTCAAGGAAGAGATCAGCAGTCACTTCATCTCCACCATCTAAATCAGCAGTGAAGAAGTTTGTCGTAATGGGTTCCGATGGTAGTGCAACAAGTGTACCTAAGGGTGCTAACACGTTGGAAGGAAAACTTCCTGCAGAAAAGACAATGTTGTGGCATATGAGATTTGGCCACATTGGTGAGAAGGGTCTCAGAACCCTGAAAAATAAAAACCTCATTGAGGGGTTAAATGATTGTAGTATCGAGTTTGACTTCTGTGAACACTGTGTTTATGGTAAGAAAAATAGTGTTCAATTTTACTCCAGTTCTCACAAGTCTTCGAGTATTTTGGATCTTATCCATTCAGATGTGTTTCGTCCTGTTAAAGTTCCTTCACTCTCCAAATCTGTATATTTTGTATCTTTTATAGATGATTACATTAGAAGGACATGGATTTATTTTCTTAAAAGCAAGACACAAGTTTTTAGTTGGTTCAAGGAATTTAAAGCTCTCGTAGAGAATCAGACTAGTAAAAGAATTAAGTGTGTGAGAACTGACAATGTTGGTGAGTTTTGTTTGGCAGAGTTTGAACAGTTTTGTAAAGAATGAGGGATCGAGAGGCATAAGACAACTCTGTAATAGACTGCCCTGTTCTGTTATTTTAATGTCTATTTCTTCCTGTAATTTGGTCAAACAATTGGCATGCAACTAAATTTCTTAAGGGTTTCAGCTTGATGTTGATTACTGGCTCCTCGAGATTGTTTGTGTTTCATATGGAAAT
>MU223431.1:2708936-2720181 GCA_018584345.1 Thuja plicata | reverse complement strand
TTGGATTTTCTATGTTAGATTCCAATTGTGCTTATGCCTTGATTACAAACACTGATGAGCCTAGATCTGTGAAAGAGGCTATAGGTATGGAAGATGCAGGTTCCTGGATTGAGGCCATGGATGATGAGATGGCTTCATTGGAGAATAACAAAAATTGGGACCTAGTACCTTTGCCTAAAGGATGGAAACCTGTTGGAAGCAAATGGGTGTTTAAGATGAAATTCTGTGTAGATGGCAGTGTTGAGAGGTACAAGGCCAGATTGGTCGCAAAGGGGTATTCACAGGTGGAGGGAATTGATTATGGTGAAATATTCTCTCCTATTGCAAAGCTTACATCCATTAGATTTTTGTTATCTCTAGCAGCATCGTATTATTTAGAGGTAGAATAGATGGATGTGAAGACAACTTTTCTTCATGGTGATTTGGAGGAAGAGATCTATATGTCACAGCCTGAGCACTATATTTAGAAAGGTAAACAGTTTTTGGTTTGTAGATTAAAGAAGTCTCTGTATGGTTTGAAACAATCTCCTAGGATGTGGTACCTTAAATTTGATGCCTTTGTGTTGTCAATTGGTTTTCTGAGATCAAAATCAGATCATTGTGTTTATTTCAAAGTTGACAATGATCGCCTTCTTATTATTGCATTATATGTTGATGATATGTTGTTGATTGGGAAGGGTATGGGTATGATTTATGATTTGAAGTCTCATTTGTCAGCACAATTTGAGATGAAAGATCTAGGGGCAGCCAGGTATATTCTGGGTATGGAAATCAGCAGAGATAGGTCTAATAGAAAACTTTGGTTGAGTTAGAGTAAGTATGTGAAGTCTGTGTTGGACAGGTTTAGCATGGCAGATTGCAGACCATTGTGTGTTCCTATTTCTATGGGAACAAAGTTATCTATGGATGATTGACCAAAATATCCTAGTGAAGTGGAGGACATGAGAAAAGTACCTTATGCGAGTGCAGTTGGCAGCCTTATGTATGCTATGGTCTGTACTAGACTAGACATTGCCAAAGCGGTGGGAGTCCTGAGTTGGTTTATGGCTAAACCTGGATGGGTACATTGGGATGCAGTTAAGAGAGTGTTTAGATATTTGAAGGGTACATCAGAGTATTCCATATGCTATCATGGAAACTCTTCTAAAGCTCCACATTTAGTTTGTATTCATGGGTTTGTGGATTCAGATTCGGCAGGTGACATTGACAGCAGGAGATCCACTAGTGCCTATGTGTTCACTATGTTTGGTGGTGCCATCAGTTGGATGAGTAAGCGACAACCTATGGTTGCTTTGTCCATGATAGAATCAAAGTACATGGAAGCTACTCATGCTTGTAAGGAATCCATTTGGCTTAAGAGACTGTGTTTGGATGTTGGTGTTGATGCGGGACAGATTACAATTTGTTGCGACAGTCAAAGTGCTATTTGCCTTGTGAATAATCCAACTTTCCATGCCAGAACCAAGCACATTGATGTGTGGTTTCACTTTGTGAAAGATATGGTAGAGGATGGAAAGGTAAGTTTGGAGAAGGTAGATACAATAAAGAATGTTGCGGATGCATTAACAAAACTTGTGGGCATAGAGAAGTTCAGATGGTGTTCGAAGTCTATGGGCCTCTCAGCCTATAGCATTTAAATCCTGTTATTTCCTTTGGCTCTTACAAGGTGTTTGACAAGTGGGAGGATGTTAGGAATAAGGTGTCTCAACCTTGTATATTTCCTTACATTTGATATTTTCCAAATGTTGGCACTTTGGACAATGTGTAAGGTAATCACGACTGAAACGATTATGACGGATTCCTATGACGGTCATTAATATTTGTAAGAGCTAATTGTGGAAGTTTCAATGATAGGTGAAGATGTGCAAGACATGTGGCAACTAATCAGTTGAGTATTGTACACTCTTCTGCAATCGGTTCCTATTTTCTCAGAGAATGGTAAAACCCTAATACATCTGCCTTTGGAAGTTGCCCTAAAAAGTGAAGCACATGATATAAGTGTTTTTTAGGTTTGCGAATCTGAAAGAAGTTAGTGTATTGTTGGAACATTTTTATGCTACCAAATTTGTCATCAAGTGTCGATTATCTCCTAAAAGAACTTGCATTGCAAGTGTATTGTAAACAATATTAGTTTTGATTAATACATTGTGCAGGTTTTGGAGTGCTGGGGTTTTTTACCGAAAGGTTTTCCCCAGGGTAAATCATTGTGTCATTCTCTTTTTATATGTATGCATGTTATTGTATTATCATTCTGTAATTGCTAAGGGTTAAATCTGAATTTGCATGATCCTCTTCTCGGGAGTTTAGCGTAGGGAACCATTTTCTACACACTTAGTTTCCTTTCACTTTTTTTCATGCAAGGAAGGGGAAGGTCCTTCCCAAGGACCAATGAAGCTCACTACATGGAATGTTAAGGGTCTTAATGACCCTAACAAACACATATTTCTGAAGCGTAATATGAGCAATTTTGATTTAGATATTATTTTGACACAAGAAACAAAACATAATAAGGAAGAAACTAATCAATTTAAAAAGAAAATTGGACTGTGGAAATTAGAAAGTGTAGAAGTTGATAGAGCTTCAAGTGGTTTAGCATTTTTATGGGATTTGGGGAAAGTTGTAATTGAGAGCATCATTAAGAGAACAAATTGGATGGGTGGTTGGGTGAATAATATCATAAATTCATTAAAAAAAATCTTAATCGATGTCTATATGGCCCAATCAGCACCAACAATAAAAAGGAACTATGGTTGGTAATTGAAATCTTTTGCAACAACAACACTAATAGAAACTATATTTTTGGTGGAGACTTTAATGCAATCTTGGATCTTAGTGAAAAAAGTGGAGGACTACAATGTGAATAACATTCTCTCAAATATTTCAGAGACTGAGTTACCAACAATAGCATCATAGATATCAAGATGAATAACAGTGTCTTTACATGGAACAATAGAAGAGTAGGTTTTTGCAACATTGCAGAAAAAATAGACATATTCATTTTTGTAGAGTTTCTTGGAACTTTTAATAATACTCTTTCATCGTCCATCGTTGCCTCATCCATCTCTGGCCACTTTCCTGCCCAATTAGATATCTTAGAATAACATAAGCCTTCTAGGAACCCCTTCAAATTTGAAAATATGTGGTTTTTAGACCAAACATTCTTAAGCCTATTAGAACACTGGTGGAAAGAAGAACCACTCGAAGGTTCCAAAATGTACTCTTTTGTATCTAAATTAAAATATTTACAACAAGAAATCTTAAAATGGAATAAAGAACATTTTAAAAACATAAAAACTAGAAGTAGAGGCTGACGTACAAAAGTTAAACAAGAACGTCATACAATTAGGCATGAACAATATTAGTTATAACAAGGAAAAATAACTACTTCATAAATACAAAGTAATCTTATCCAAAGAAGAAGTTTTTTAGAAACAAAAATCTAGAGAATCCTGGCTTGCTCAAGGGGATAGGAAAAAAATCCATAACAGCTCTAAAAATAGAATATGTATTAATAGAATTATCAAAATTAAAAATGAAAGAGGAGAAATGGTTGAATATCCACAAGAACTTTCCAAAGAATTTGTAAAATTTTATAAAAAAAACTTTAAATAATTGGGATTCTTCTAACAGGATTGCTCAACAAAAACTTTTAAATAATATACCTAGACTTATCACAAATGATGATAACATAAATCTTAATAGTAAATTATCCTTAAAAGAAATTAAATCTGCTCTCTTCCAACTTCACCCCGACAAAGCACCTGGGCCAGTTGGCTTTCAGGCAAGCTTCTTCTAGAAATGTTGGCACTTTTAGGCCAAGAACTTTGAGAGGCAAATGAAAATATGAGAAATTCAGGCAACATATTAACATAAATTAACAATACATTTTTATCACTAATTCCAAAAAAATTGAATGCAGAAGAATTGGGAGACTTTAGACCTATTGCATTATGTAACACCATTTACAAGATATTATCAAAAGCTCTCACAAATAGACTTAAAAAACTATTGCCTAAGTTAATATCAGAAGAAAAAACCTGATTCATTCTGGGTAGATCCGTCTTTGATGGAATCATTATTGCCCAAGAAATCATTCATTCAGCTCAACAAAATCAAGAACCTAGTATGCTAATCAAATTAGATATACAAAAGGCCCATGAAAAGGTTGACTAGAGATTCCTATGTAAATGTCTAGAATCATTTGGATTCTCTAAAAAATGGATCAATCTCATTTTCAATTGTATTTTAACCCCTAAAATCTCATTACTTTTCAACGAAACTCCTGAAGGCTTTTTTGGAGATGGGGTGATCCCATTTCTTCTTTCCTTTTCATCATAATCATTCAAGCATTCGATAGGTCAGTAACAAAATCCCATCAACAAGGTTTGAGCTCAGGCATCAAAGTTATAGACATGGTACCCAATATTACCCATCATCAATTTTCTAATGACACCTTACTTCCAAGGAAAATTACCCTTTCTGAAGCTAGAAATTTTAACAATATACTTACACAATATATGAAAGCCTCTAAGCAACAAGTTAATGCCAACAAACTATTTTTTTTTTCTTAAATACAAATTAAAAATTGAGAATGATATATGCCAAATCCTAGGTTTTAAAAGGGAACTTTTCCTTGTAGATATTTGGGAATGTCTTTAGACAAAGGCAACAAAACCAATAAACTGTGGGATCCAATATCCAAGAAAATTGACCAGAAAATGGATTGGTGGAAAAGGAAATGACTAACAAACGCAGGACGTGTAACTATGATTAAGTCAGTTTTAGTTGTTGTATCAACTTACCAATTATCTTGTCTACCTCTAACACAAGGGGCAAAAGATAAATTGGATTAGGAAGCTTAAGAATTTTTTCTAGCAAGGGGTATCAGAGAATAAGAAATTGAATCTAATTAAAAGGGATGATATGTGTAGACCATTTAAGTTTGGTGGATTAGGTATACAAATGTCAAAATGGCAAAGCTTAGCTTTAGGAACCCAATTAGTCTAGAATATGTACCAAGAACCAAATAAGAAATGGCCTAAGATTCTTACCAATAAATACCTACAAAGTAATGATCCCACTAGCATTTTTAGAACTGACAATCTTCCTAAAGGTTCAAGAGCTTGGAATTCAATCCTAGAAAGCAGAGAAATCATTCGAGAAAGTCTTACATGGGATATTGGCAATGGAGCGAAAGCCCTTTTTTTTGGAAGATTCATGGGGAAGATATGAATGTTTAGATAATATTATCTCCAATACAAGTATTAAATCCGCATTGGTAAATATTTTGGGGACAAAGTTACAAAATTATATCAAAATCCTAGATGGGGATCCAAGCCTAGGTTGGAAATGGAAATCACTTTATGCTACCTCGCTCTCTACATCAAAGAAGTCTGAACTAAAAAATTACTGCATTGAAGAAAAATAGTAATCAAGGATAGAGTGGACAAATTAATATGGGTTAGGTCTATTATTGGTAACTCTAGAGTCAAAGATGATTATGCTACCTTAGTCAATAAACAACAATGGCAGAACTATGATCTACCCCTCAATATATGCTGGGATAAAGCTTGCCTCCCCAAAGCTGGCATGTTTCTATGGGTTGTCTTCCACAAAATAATTGTGACTGTCAAATGGTTTAGAAACATTGGATTTAAGGGTTCATCCAGATCTCCTCTTTGTGAGAAACATGAAGAATCAGTTAACCATTTACTATTAAATTGCTTTTTTACAAGAAAATGTTGGCTCTAGCCCTGTAATAAGCTCCATTGGAAAGCTGCATTTCCAAATAATTTAATTGATCATTTAAAATCTTGGCCTTCAAATCATAATAATAGTATTTATAACATTTTGTGGAAGATTGCCCCATCTATCTTAATTTGGGAAGATTGGAAAGAATGTAACAGAAGATTATTTCAAGAAAAGAAGATGAAGAGGAAGTGTCTCAAAAATAAAATTGAAGCCAGCATCGTAGAGAACCATAACAATATACTACAGAATACAAATCATATTGAAGGAATATTCTCATTTTGGGACAATGTTGTTCATAAATGAAAGGAAAAATCAAGAGCAAGGAAATAAACAAGAGTACGAAAGAGTTATTTGAAGAGAATATTGTTACCATGATAAATGCATGAACTAGGAGCATACACCAAAAGAGCCAAGACAAGGAGAGAAAAAAAAATTGAAAGGGGAAAAGAAAAGAAAACCCCCTTGTAAAATATGAATGAGGCAAAGCCAGAGAGAGAGAGAGAGAGAGAGAGAGAGAGAGAGAGAGAGAGAGAGAGAGAGAGAGAGAGAGAGCATTTACAATAACTTCATAGAGTAGAAATGAGAGAGGAGAATCTCTTAAATAGAGATGAGGAGAGGAGTTAATAAGTAACTCACCAATCTATGAAAGCCAACATTCATAATAGGTGTGTGCAAAGTGTCATCATCGTCTTAAGGAGGATAAACTAATTTCCTTAATAAAGGAGTAACAAGAAATGACATGTATAGGATCTGAGAGATAGATCCAGAGGTATAGGATCGAAGGTAAAGACAGATAATTTTTAATCAACGAAAGTCTGGATCAAGAAGGGAGGATCACAAAAAATGATTACTAAAACTGATTCTGTAGACTCTGGTTTTAAATAGGATCAGGGTATCTCTGCCTTTGTTGAGGTTTCTAGAAGCAGTGGTGAATGCTCGGGGTCGGGAGATAAACAAATCCCTAAGGATATTGATCTGCAGATAGAGACCCCATATAAGAAACAAAACTATTCAGATACGGAGATTGAATATGATAGAAACTCGGAGGAGAACTTCACCTTGTTAGACGAATGAGATAATGTTGATCCAAGGAGCATCAACCAATCGGTTAACACCATTCTGGGGAAGACCAAAGGGGGAACGGGTAGGAGGACAAACAAACAAAAAAGGGAAGAAAGGGCTTCGAAAAAAGGTATTATTAATGTGTTTGATTTCCTGAGAAAAACCAAGGGAGCAGGGGCCTCCCTTAGAGAGAGATGAAGATAACTACATGGAATGTCAGGGGTCTATTGGCCCCCGACAAGAGACGCTTGGTTAAATGAGCATTGCATAAGTTTAAAAGTGACATTATTCTCATTCAAGAGACCAAATTGAATTTAGATAAAGCACTTAGTTTTCTTCATTCTTGTAATATGTGGGAAGGCTACTTCCAAGAAGCCAGTGGGTCAGTAGGAGGCCTTGGTCTGCTATGGAATCCCAAACTTATTAAGATGACAAAGTTTGAAAGATCTACTAATTGGATGTATGGGGTAGCTGAATGCCTCAAAAATAATGTTGTTTTTCACATTTTTAATGTCTATGGCCCGACCAAAACACCAGATAAGTTGAAGGTGTGGTTGGATATTTCTGCCAAGTTGTCTACCATTGATAACGAAAGAGCTATTTTAGGAGGTGAGTTTAATGCTTTAATGGAACTAAAAGAGAAATCAGGGGGTTTGTGCATGCCCAACCAAGTCATGGAGGATTTTAGGGAGTTCATGAACAATAAGAAATTGATAGATGTGGTCCCTTCGAATGGTAAGTACACTTGGACAAATCGTAGAGAGAAATTCACTAGAATATTTGAAAGACTAGACAGATTTATAGTAGGCACTTTTTGGGTAGAATATTCTCTCATTTTGGGGACCAATATCCTTTTGATATCTCTATCAGAGCATTATCTAGTGCAGTCTAATATTCAAGAATCTTGTAATGGGAGGAAAGGTAGTTTCAGATTCCAAGGAATGTGGTGGAGAGATAAGGATTTTCTCCTGTTAGTGGAAAGGTGGTGGAAAGATAGCAATATATATGAAGGCACTCCAAGATTTTGTTTTACAAAGAGAATTAAATTCGTGAAGGAAAATATCAAAGCATGGAATAAGAGCTCTTTCAAGAATGTATTCGCAAAAATAAATAGAGTTCAGGTGGCACTAGAGGCACTCAACCTACAAGTTATTTATTCCGGCATGTCTAATGAAGACTACAACAAAGAGCAGGTGTTGAAGAGCGAATTGGCAGAGATTCTTCTCAGAGAAGAAGTATATTGGAGGGAGAAGTCTAGGGATAATTGGATCAAAGAAGGGGACTCGAATATGAATTTGTTTCACGCTTCAATCAAATCAAGGAGATTGGCGAACAATATTTACTGTATTCAGGATTCGCAAGGAGTTTGGCAGGAAGAAAATGCGGTCATCGAAGATATAGCGGTTAAACATTTCAAAAATTTTCTTGGAGAATCTATGGAAGTCAGGATGAATGAGCCATTTTCTTTATTAGACGTCATTCCAAAGGTAGTTTCAAAGGTAGACAATTTCAAATTGATGCGGCCTTTTTCGATTCAGGAAATCAAAAAGGCGACTTTCGACAACCATTCGGATAAAGTTACAGGGCCTGATGGGATGCCATCAAATTTTTTCCAAAAGTGCTGGAACTTTATGGGAGAGGATATACTAAAGGTGGTGGAAGATTTTAAAAGGCAAGGAAGATTTGTTAAAGAAATTAACCATATGGTCATTTTCTTAATCCCTAAGAAGCCAGATTGTGTGTCCATGGCGGACTATAGGCTGATTTCATTATGCAATTCTATCTACAAAATCTTGTCTAAGGTGATGGCGAACAGATTGAAGCCAATGTTGAGCAGTCTCATTTCAGTAGAATAGCATGGCTTCGTTCCTGGGAGAGAGATCGTGGATAGTATCATTTTGGCAGGGGAAACCGTACACTCTATTAATTATGATAAATCTCCAGGTATGATTGTCAAATTAGACATTAATAAGGCATATGATAAAGTAAGATGGCCCTTTATTCTGGAAGTTCTTTGGTGCTTTGGCTTTGATCATAAATGGATTAGATGTATTTCCCATTGTCTTTCTATTGTACATTTCTCTATCCTTGTTAACGGTTCAGTAAGTGGCTTATTTCAAGCTACTAATGGGTTAAGGTAAGGTGATCCCCTGTCTCCCTCTCTTTTTGTTTTTATGGAAAAATTGCTAGGTAGAAACATTAAATTTCAAACCACATTGGGCCACTGGCGAGGAGTGTCTATCCACGATAACTTGGCCCCGATAACACATTCTCAATTTACAGATGATACGATACTCTTCGAAGAAGCTTTGGTCAAGGAAGTCAAGGTGATGAAAGAAGTTCTTGACAAATATGAATTAAGAGCGGGCTAGAGTACGAACAAACATAATTCATTGTTATACTTTCTGAATACCAATCAAAAGTTAGGAAACAAAATTTTAGAAGTGTTGGGCTTTGCAGCAGGAGAGTTCCCTATTACATATCTTGGTGTTCCGCTATCTGCGGGCATATTAGATCCAAAAATATGGGAGGAAGTCTTGAGTAGATGTCGCCAAAAAATGGAGGCCTGGAAAAATAAATGGTTGTCTCAGGCAGGTAGGATGCAAATTAGATCCATCTGTCAGTAGTTCCCAGCTATTATATGTTGATATACTAAATGTCCAATAAAGCAGCTTCAGTTATCGATGGACTGCTTAAAAAATTCTTGTGGGAAGGATCGAAGGTAGCAAAAAGGTACCCTTTATCAACTAGGACATGGCATGTTTGAAAAAAGAGGATTTAGGGTTCAAATTAAGGAAGATGGGTTTTCAGAATAAAGCATTGGGAGCCAAACTGGCATGGAATATGTACAAAAATCCAGACAAGCCTTGGTGCAAATTAATGGCTGCCAAATACCTGGACTCCTCAAAACTAGATTGGATCCTCATAGTGGCCAACTCAATCAAAGGTTCACACATTTGGAATTTAATTTGGAATAGCCGCGGCATTTTATCCGATCATCTCCACGGATGTACTACCAATAGATCTGCAAAAGATTATTACAACAGAACAAGTTGGTCCTCCAAAAATTGGCATAGGATGATTCGCTGATAGAGGTTAGATAGATTGGGTGGCACGGCAGAAGACAGTCACACATGGGCCTCGTCCTCCCTGCCTTAGTCCATGGTAGAATATTGTAGGACCATAACAAAAGCAAGACATCTGAGGCCTTTTTAAGAGTAGCAACTGCCTATAACATTTGCAGAAGTTAGCAGGGAAATGGCGAGTTTCATGGGCATCAGTTGCAGGTGCAAGAAGGAGGAGGCATTGGTGGAGTCCCCGGAGGAGCAAATCAATAGGATTTTCAATCGCACCAACGACCAAGGTTACCATGATCGGCTTATTAGGAGTTGACTATTGGGCAGGAGGCCATGTTCATGATGGGAAACTCATTTTGACCTGTTTCGGCCCATCATCCAAGTATTGGGCCATCCGATACCTACTAATGGCATGCTCTGAAGAATGATTGTAGAGGAGATCTACTTAGAGGTGACTCATGCATTGGACTTGATTTACCCCAACCTCTCTAGTGGTGGACTGATGAATCTCTTTTTTCTGGAAGCTGAAGGTAAGGAGAAGCTAATGAAGAAGGTTTGGGCATTGTTTAAGACTTGCGTTGGGAAGGAGTAAGACATGACCAAGTTTGAGGCCTTCTATCAGGCCAATGATAAACTTTTTCCAAAATTGGTTGTTGCTAGGTTGATCTCTATTGGCATAGGGATCGGGTATCTTTACCACTGAATAGGGTAGCATAGTTGTTCAAGAAACCAATTTTGTAAGAGGAGAGATATCTCCTATTCCCTATGTAATATCTTTTTCAGTAATACAAAGGGTACTACCCCCTAGGCAACTCTTACTTTAAAAAAAAAAAAACTCCATTGGAAATCTGCATTTCCAAATAATTTAATTGATCATTTAAAATCTTGGCCTTCAAATCATAATAATAGTATTTATATCATTTTGTGGAAGATTGCCCCATCTATATTAATTTGGGAAGATTGGAAAGAACGTAACAGAAGATTATTTCAAGAAAAGAAGATGAAGAGGAATTGTCTCAAAAATAAAATTGAAGCCAACATCATAAAGAACCATAACAATAGACTACATAATACAAATCATATTGAAGGAATATTTGTTAGAGTAATCTTTAGTAATTACTCCTCAGTGCTTAAGTTTCTCTTAGGCAGTTTAGTTAGACTTAGGAAAGTTTCCTTTTCTGGGTTAGTTGCCCTTTTTAGGGTTTCGACATCCTTTATAAGGATTGTCTTCTTTGTATTCTTTACTGAGATTGTATTATTTTCATCATTTGTGTTAATAGAAGATAATTTCTTTCACAATGGGTTTGCAGTCTCTCTCATTTTGGCCGCCATAGCTTTCTGATTTTCTTCTCTCT